>JBCEWE010000329.1:3297500-3335000 GCA_039877035.1 Silurus lanzhouensis
GACTTGAAAATGACTGCAAAAATCCTCCAGGCTACTCAGTTTTACTCCACCCATGATTAGAAACGGCACAGGCCAATCGAGTAAAGCGCTTTAAAGCCATTAAAGCACTGGAACAAAGCCAGAGTCTATTTACCTGCTGTAACTGCTTTTGAGCAAGATAGTATTGGTTGCAGTATTGAGTTCTTTTGTATCATGGTAGAAACATTTCAACATCGTTGATCCAAAATACAAAGACGACTTGTGTAATTACTATCAAATCTTTTCTCGTACATTATTTTGGTCACTTGTTAAACGTAAAGGTTGAAGATTAACACCGGCTTTCTATGAGTCATGAAGCCAGACACCTCACTTGACATCAGAATGCAGCTGATCACAGTCCTGTTTTGTCTGATTGACAGGGAAGAGCAGGCATTGCTGCCAGTCTTGTTTAGCTTTCTTGGACTTGTCCATGCCAGGGTCAACGGGCTTATTGACCATCTAGCTAGCAAGAAGTAAATGTAGATTTAAATATAATATACTCTTAAGGTGTCTAGTGGTTAGGATGCGGCGCTCTCAGCGCTGCGGGCCGGGTTCGATCCCCTGTCAGGGAACCAACCCCAGCCACTCTTAGTGCCGGTCCCAAGCCCGGATAAATGGGGAGGGTTGCGTTAGGAAGGCCATCCAGCGTAAAAACGTGTGCCAAATCAAACATGCGGATGATCCGCTGCGGTGACCCCTAATGGGAGAAGCTGAAAGAAAGTTTTATACTAGTATATAAATATACTACATTCTAGCCTTATCAAAACTCTGTTCCAGTCCTAAAATTACAAATTCGTTCTGTCAGTTAACTAATGTTTAGCCAACTAGCTCTAAACACACAATCTGTTTGACTAAAATTTCCCTGAAAAATCATTTTTAGAGTTATTGTACATAGACGATATTTAAGTTACTGTAGCAATGCTATAAAATGTGGTGTTTTTGTTGTACCGTTCTTCTGACTTAACTATGCTCTTAAGTCTCCACTGTTTTTTGTAACATTGGTACTTACAGAAATGAGTGTTTTTTTAAGACATTGTACAATTGGTGTCCGTGATGAAGAAGCCTGCTCAGATCAATGAAATATATTGTTGTAAACTAAACAAGAATCTTGCTTTGGCTAAATGTTGACGTAGCAGAGCAGCTGGTTCAGGATTCACCTTTAGAATTGAGGGCTTCTTGCCAACAGGAGGTGGGTTAAACAATGAGCCACACCGCCATGCCTTTACACAGTGTGTGTTTTGGCAGGACACTGCTTCTACCAGCACCTGTTGCCTAGACCCAAACAGGAAATTGACCTTTGGGCCTCTGGGAGGTTTCTTCTTGAAAGATTGATGCATGTATTTTGTCATCGTCTCAGTGGAATGCCCCAACACGCCAACAGCTCCCTAGAAAACAGACATGTCCATAATTGCTCACTATTTCTTTTGTGAGATTTGTGCAAGTCTCATGCCTCACTTCTATGCTGTGTTTAAGCGTCTTATATTTTGGCTTGTCCCAAGTTAACATGAATCTGATCTGTAACAAGGTTGCTCAGAGATTTACTGATCAGAAGCTTGAGTCACCTTGCATGTGGGTATATGTTAGGTAGTTTGACATTTGGTCTTTACACATAGAACAATATGAAGACTTTTGGTGGTTTATCATGGCAATGCTTTGTTGCTGTTGTCAATGCATGAGCCGAATCTACATGTGTACCAGGAGTGGGGATAATAACTGCATTAGATAGAGTTCTGCTAATTAGCCTAACTCTGCTTTAACACACTCTATGAACGTTTGTCAATTTTTCGCCTAATGCTTTATCGTAGGTTAGGGCTTTATTTGCGTATGTGTGTGTACAGAAATTCAAGTTTGCTCTCGCTCAGTTTCTAATATCGAAATTTCCAATAAAATAATTGTAATGTCCAGCTGAAGATGTAGGCAGTTGTTAGTTCCACAAACCTGCCATCCTTGAAGCACATCTATCTAAAAATTTTGGCTGATGCTAGATGTGAGGTGATGACATGTGGAGGATCAGAATGCTTTTAATTTCTGCTACACGTTTAATCCATTTAATCATTAAGTCCTACCTAACATTTTCTGCCACCTTTTATTGTCGGGCCTTTTTTATTGTCAAGTTCCTATCCAGAAAAGTCTGCAGAATCAGTGAGGCTCAAGATGTCCTCTTGTCCTTAAGTCGAACGAGCGATTGTTCAAGCCAAAAAAAAAAGCCACTGCCACTGAGCTTCCGAGTTCATATTTCCCATTACATAAATTGTTCAAATGAAGTGTAAATGTAACATTTATGTATGTATATTATGATGTCACATTATAGAACATCTCTGCGCTAGTGCAGTGCCGGTGAGAAGACGTTTTGCAGGTTCAGTATTAACCATGGGCATGGATGGCCTTAAGGGCTTGGAATAAAGCCAGAGGTTAAAAGGTTAAAAGAGAATAGCAGGCACTCACTTGTGAGTCAAGAGTTAACAGATTATTTTCAGTCTAGTAAAACTTTATGAGGAACATGGAAAAGCTTCTCAAGAAAGTTTGTCAAATTTGTTATGAAAAATATCAGTTGTTGACTTTCTATGGTTTATGACAAGATTTGCATAATATAAAAAAGAGAAATACATGTTTTTGTTACAAGCAGCTTGTTTTTATTAAATAGATTTGTACATTGAAAAAATGTTTTATGTGGTGAAGCTGTTAGTGCTTTTTTCTATTGGAAAAAAGGTGTTTTTTTTTATTTTCTATTTCGATTTCCAATATAAATTTTTTTTATGCATATTACGAATTGTGCTCATATTTTTTTAATTTTTTTAAAATATTCTTTTAGGCCAATGTTTTTGGAGTCTACAGCCATTTATTTAATATCCAAATGATTTTCATATTCCATTGTTTTGGATACATGGGCAAAACATTGTGTTCTAAGGAAAGAAATGATGAGTGGGCAAAAAACTAAAATCTAGCGTGAGACACCATGTTAATTCGCTGCAAACGTTTTTCTGCGATATTGAAAATGTCTGTGATCTTTCAAATGTCATTTTGGCTTGAGCAGTGTAGATTTGTCCATATCTGTATCAGGATATAAAATGTGTATTGCAATTTTAAATTTAGCACTAATGAGGAAGCGAAAAGGGACAGTGGTATGGAAAATCTCCTCAAAGACTTTGAGGCTGCAGGCTATAGGATTATGCCTTCTGAACACTAATTGAAAAACTGTTCCAAAACTTCTCCTTTGAGCACTTGCTTATTTTTGAGCAAAAGCTTTGGCCCCTGCTATAGCCTCTGCTATTCTAGGTACTAACAAACAGCCTGCACCTTTTAATCGAAGCAGCCATTGCAGATCATAAAGACTAGAGTTTGACCGATATGTTTTTCTTTTTTTTTTTTCTGCCTGATGTCGGTTTTTAGAAACCAGGGCAGTCAATAATTTTTTGGGCCGGTTCAATTGGCAGATTGTACCCATGCTTCCTGTAGCCTTAACCAGAGGTCCCCAACCCCCGGTCAATTGGTAAAACCGAGCCACACAAAGTATACATAACTTACATTATTCCCGTTTTATTTATTATCTTATTTTATTTTGGGAAATTACCGGATTCTCTCTGCCACATCTGTCTATGACTCACTCTTGATGCATGTCATGACTCCTCGATCACATGTCTCACCTCCATCCGCTACCTTCTTAAAGGGGCTGCTCCGGCTGCTAACACACAATACATTACCGCTAAACTCAAATCCCCAAGCGAGCAAAATGAACAAAAAAACAACACAGTGGATTCACGTTTATTATTATATTTAGAAAATACCAGTTTTTATGGCAGTTGTATAATTTTATTTTGTTGTATTTATCCGCCACACCTTAAAGGCCGGTCCGTGGAGCAAAAAAGGTTGGTGACCTCTAACCTTAACTACTGCTGGTTGAAGGCTCACTAACAATACAGTTTAAAACATTTTCTCGCATTCTCTCTCCAAAAGTTATTCTCATTCTCGCTCTAAATGCAGCATCATATTTAACCAATGAAATATATATGGCTAGATAAAGAATGAATGATAAGAACTTAAAGCCCGGGACACACAGAGCTGACTGCCTTTTTTCCGCACTTGTTAATTTTGCTTTGTCATTGCATCTTAGCAGACATGATTGGGAAAAAAAACCCCACACGAATCCGTTAGTAATGATCGCTGCAGGTGGAAACGCTGCTTACTTTTCATATTTACAGTTCTAGCTCTTCCAGCTTTCCTGTTTAAATGTCGAATTATGACTACTGCCACCTACTGGCGAGGGAGAGTTATGTTCTAATTTGCAGCACAATCAGCCGATGCCGATTTATTAAAAAAATGCCCGAAATCGGCTTGATTAATCGATCAGCCTCTAATAAAGGCCAGAAGTTTCTTACATTACTGAGGTGTAAGACCGTTCATGATTTGGGTTGCGAGACTGATGGTGGTATTTTATAATCAAAATAAAGTTTTACTGGAAGCCAATGCAGTGTGGATGATGGGGATCAACTTGTATTTTCTTTAGTAATGATGCTGTGTTTTGGATATTTTTTGGGCAAAATAATTCTAGTCAAATCCACACGAGCATCAATTGTGTTACTGGAGTCAAAAATCAAACCGCCTTTTATTACTACACATGGCGTAAATGAAAGCCTAACTGTAGAGTTACTGTATAAACAGAAATGAATTTGGATCAAGTTACTACTGCATCCAGAACTGTAAAACTGTGAAGCACAAACCATTTACACTAAATGCACAAAAGAACTGGGACACCTGTTGTTGTTTTTTGTTGTTTTTTTGTCATATGTGGTTCTTCCCAAACTTTTGTACACTTTTGAATTCCTCATACAATTGTATTTAGATGTGGTACCTTAACTTGACCTAAGAGACTTAAACCTGTTCCACTATGGCAATGCCCCAAAGCCAGCTCCATGAAGACATCATTTACACAGGTTGGAGTGGAAGATCTTAAGTGGCCTGCTATAGAGCATTGTGAATTGGAACACCCTACCCTAAAGTCAATACCTGACCTTATAAATCTCAACAACCACACTACAATCTCTAGTGTAATATCTTTTTGGGAGATTGGTAGCAAATGGCAGAATAGAAGGTTCAAAACTCACACTTGAATCACATGGTCAGGTGTCCACAAACATTTGTCATTATTTAGTATAAGATTAGGTTATATAATTATTATTATTCTTTTCTCTGAGAACTTCTGACCTATCAAAATTAAAACAAGTGTTTGGATGTAATCACATTTATGCCATTGTGTGAAAACACACGGTCACTTAAGGTCACTAAATTAGTAAACACGGCTTACCATGTCTTTACTAACTGCATTCCTGTTTTACCAGCATGCATGTCAGTGAAAAACGCACTGGTATGAAGTCAGGTCAAAGAATGGGTGGAAGGAATTTGAAATGTGCATGAGGGTTGTGACTTCAGTTTGTTGACATGTTTACATCAAAATATACCAGTTGCAGTGTGCAATAGTGCATGCACCTCCCTTAACTGTCAATTCACATGAACTCAATTATCTTTTTCACAAAAAGAGGACAAAATATATTCTCTTAACTGTTAAATTTGTAGTTTTGTTGCTTTATTTGGTTATATGATTTTATAATTAAATAAATTCTCAAGGCAATGCATTCCAGAGTGCAGCTAAAAAGTAAGATCAATGATATTTGAATATTCAATTTTATTTAAAAAAAACGGTGTAATTATAGATTTTCTATGCAAATCTTTAAAGAGCTTTAATACCAGGCAATGTTTTACATATATACATATATATATATATATATATATATATATATATATATATATATATATATATATATATATATATATATATATATATATATATATAGTGTATGTATATGTATGTAGATGTATATGTATGTAGATGTATATGTATGTATATATATATATATATATATATATATATATATATACATACACACACACATATACACATTATATATATATATATATATATATATATATATATATGTGTATATGTGTGTGTGTATGTATATGTATATATATATATGTGTGTGTATCGTATTTTTCGGACTATAAGCCGCTACTTTTTCCCCACGTTTTGAACCCCACGGCTTAAACAAAGCGGCTTATTTATGGATTTTTCCTGCGTTTTTCCCGGTTTCACAAACTTCAAGCCAAAAAACGGAACCCTATAACATTAGACCAATTAAATTTCCGAACGGAAACGGAAAAAAACGGACCTCACCTATGTTCTGAGCTGCACGGCATCGGGAGAAAAAAAGTTTTTTTTTTAAACGCACGACGATGCCAAAAGATAAACTCTAGAGAGAAATAGTTGTGAAAGGAAGGAGGAAGACACTGAACAATGACTTTCTTGGTAGGCTACTGTTCAGATACAAGCCGTTGTAACGCGTTGAGTCTGGGTGAAGGGAGAGCTCGCTAACTCCAGTTGCAACAGAAATCATATAAGCACAGACAGGTTTCCAAAACTCGTGTTTTTTTTAATTTTCTTGGCAACAGCGTTACGGGTTAGTCAAAGAAACTTAGAAATGAGCATCAGAAAATAATAAGGACATAATCCTCGGTCTTGCACACATGCAGTAATACCGGAAAAAAGGTGCCAGGCTATTTCCAAAATACCGCTACGCTCTTAAAGGAGCCACAAAATACACTGTGTGTAACGTGTCTTTCGTTAAAGCCTGTGTAAAGTTCATTAGTGTAGACACGGCTGATAGACAGGTGCGGCTTATTTATGTTCAAAATAAAAATATTTTTAAAATTCAGTGGCTTATATATGGGTGCGAATAATAGTCTGGAAATTACGGTATATAAATTGCATATATATTATATTTTTAATTTATTTTTCTCTCTATACAGTTTGGAGCAGAAAGCTAAATTTTGTATAGTAATTACCATGTGCTTCTTAATTAGTTCATTTATTTTTTATTGCATGGTCTGTTTTTTTTGCTTATATGATGATCAGTCAAGCACATCAGTTTTATATATAGAAATACCATCTTAAGCTATTTTTAGACTGTAATTTGATTATTACCTCTACACTGTGTATACAGATGATCCCAATAAAGTCTCAGCTGAATTCTGCTTGACCTGCTAATTTGCTTCCAAATTGAGCGAAAGCTTTTCTGCTTTGCTGAAATGTCCTGCTTTGACCCAGCAAGAGAGGATCCTCCTGATGGAAATGTCGTGATTTTAAAGATTCTGGAGATCTGAACATTAATTCAGTTTGAAGGTGGTTTTGTGTCATGGCTATGTATAAAATTACATTGATTTTTCACCACTCTATAAGTTATCTATAGGTGATAAACTGTTGTATTTTGAAGCATCTAATTCAGCTAGGGGGTGTAAACCTCAGGCTTCCAAGTGATATCATTTTAACTCATAAGACAGTACAAGTGAATCTGCTATGATATGATTTGGTTAGAATATTTATAACTAAATTTGCATTTATGGCATTTGGTGTACAAACAAGCAGCTGAAGCAGTGGCAGCTTGATGGTGCTGGGATTTGAACGTCAATCTTTCCCTAGTCTGGCATTTTAACCACTGAGTTACCACATTCCTATGAGGATATATGACCCATTATATTTCTGGTATTACCTCATTAATGATGATGGCATAAAATTCTGAATTATTAACACACCACTTGTTTTTTGCAATTGGAACTGATTTGTGATCAATTGCAGTATAATAGTTGCATCCTTCGGCTTTTGCATCCACTTGCATTTAAATATCTTTGTTTATATATCTGCTTGGTGATATGGTTTGGTTAGCAATGTTTTCCCATGAATATAAATAACAGCCTTGATTTTATTCCAGATTATTTGCACAGTGTCTGTAAAAGCTTTGGATCATGGGCAGAGAACATGATGGGAATAAGTAATGTGGATTCAAATAGGGCAACATCCCAAATCCTCTTGCTGGGAAAGGTTGTGTGTTTCGCCTGGATAATTGCTCTTTCTGTTTTCTGTACTTCAGCCATGGGCTAGAGTTGGTTGACCATAATTTAGTAGTTGGACTGGGTGTGTATGGTAGTCCTTCTTTGGAAGCAAAAAGCTTCGGCCTTGATCCGCTGCTGCATCCAAGGGGAAAAATCCCTATGATTGACGACAATGGATTAAGCAGCTTGTTGAATGGAGCCACTGTTCACACCCGGTGTGGCCTTTGTGCCGAGTTTGTGAAACTTGAGACAATGGCTCTCTGAAGCCAATGAGAAGCATTTTCCTTCAAACTGACAGGGAGCTAGGGAGGACTGAGCAGGGGGGGGTTACAGCCTCAGGGTGAATAGACCTTTAATCCCCATCGCCATTGAGAGCCAAGTTAGAAGCAGCGCAGTAATCCCACCGTTGAGAAAGGTCAAATAAAAGGCACGGCATCAGTTTGAATAAATCTTTTTGGTTCTTTCGGTCTGCACCGGGGCTGAGGTTAAGTTCAGGCAGTTAACCTTTAACTATCTTTAACTTCAAAGATTAAAAATAATCAATATACCTACTTCCTGGTTCAGTAAGTGCAAGTTGAAGGTTCTGAAATAAACCCGTGTGCGTGTCCGAAAAAAACTTTTTGTAATAATGTAAAACTCAATATTTACATTGGTTACCAGTTTCCTGCATTACCCACAATGCAGTTTGCCTACTCCTGATATTAGTGCCAGTAGGCTTTGCTTCATCCATGCTTAAAGAGAGTAAGGCAGCAGATCTTTATCCTGGTGCAGCTCTCTCTTTATTTGAACACTCGAATAGATCAGCTTTTAAAGCTTCAGCTTTCATGTTAATGCTGATACACCTATATTTAATAAATCACAGTGTCTGCCTTAACTAGCAGCAACAGTGTTGTATAGCTGCATTGCATTTTTTTCATGGCATTTTCTGCACTCCAGATTGAATGTCTCATTATTATGAAAAATAGGGAGCAAGGAAACAAGTTCTCGTGTGATTGGAAGCTAGGAAAGAAACCTGACCGTTACCCATTATGTGTTTGGTATTTATTTTTTTCTCTCCTATTGAACACCATTGTAACTGTACAAGCAACATCTCACTGTGGCTCAGCTCCATTTACAACTTCTCACAGAAATAACAAATAAATACAGCACCAGAATGAGACCGTAAATGTTATAATTTTGGAGCGGCCATGGGAAATCTGCAGTATGTTTATATGTACATGCATTTATTTTGCCCGTGGAACTGTTGCTCCACAAGTCGAACAGAAAACAAGAGTGATACGTTGGTTTATCTTCCAACTGAACACTCATGTTGGAGTAGGTGCATGTACTCCGCATTGTTGTTACATCAGTCACAATGATGTGTTCCTACAAAATGACTGTCCGAGTACATCAATATTAGTCATACAGACAATATCAACAACAGAGCAGCAACTTGGGTTTACCTTCAAAAGATCCATTTTTATGCTTCTGTTAGAGCTGTGTAGGAGTGTTTAGAGTGAATCTGCGATGTGATTTGAATCTAGAACATTCATTCCATCACTGAACCACCGCTGAAATCGCTTTAGGGCAGTCTGAAGTCATCTGGGTTTAGTGACCACGTTTGGACTGGAAGACTGATGAATACCTAGGTGAGCGAACTCTACTGACAGCCTAAAGGATTGAAACTTGCTGCAGGGAGCCAGTATGGATTGGCAAGGAAAATGATTGTACTTTGAAAGAAATTTTACTTTTTCTTCCAAGATTATATAATAGGACTATTCTCTTTAAAGCTAAGCACATGAAAACATTATTGCTTGAGTATAATTTCTGTTAAAATGACAGAGCATCATGCTAACTTGTTAAACACTTTTTAATACTTTGAATATATATATATATAATATATATATATATATATTATATTTTTTATATATATTATATATATATATATATATATAAAATATATGTATATAATTTTAAACCCAGACTCCTGCAAAGAGGAATATCCTGTGTGGCTGTAGTCCTCCTCCATTCCTGATTTTAACTTTTGTGGCTATAATTGTATAATTGTATTTTTATAGTCTTTTGTTTTTATGACTGTTTGCAGATCCATATGCGCTCCTGATTCAGAGTGATGCTTTGATTGTCTTGTGCCGCAGTGACGGACAGGGGAGAGGTAGTACGTCCTCCCTCCCCCAGAGAGCAAGGGCAATTTTGTTCTCCTCGACACATGGCCACAGATGGCCGAATCATTGTCAGGATTCGGGCTTTTCTCTCGCGCTGCTTTAGGGCGCAGCCCCTGCTTTTAATTATCATTCATTTAGTAGGAGACTAAATAAATTCCGCAGGGCACAATGCCAGAAAACACCCTGAATGGGTGAACAGTGTGTCTAGTACAAGGCACGTTTACACCTTGCGGCAATTTAGCATAGCCAATCTGCCTAGTGGAATGTATTGCAGTTGGGAGGAAACTTGCAAACCCAAAGTATTAACATGGGGAGTATAAATCCTGGTTCTGCATGGCATAAGGCCAGAAAACACCTTGAATGGAACAGCATGTCCATGCAGGGCACCATGCACACATTTACACCTTGGGGCAATTTTGCATGGCCAGTTTATTAAGCGGCATGCATTGCAGTTGGGAGGAAACTTGCAAGATTGGGGAGCGTGGTGGCACACCATCAAATGCACTATATACCACAAGCACATAGCACCTGTCCTTCACACCCATATTTAAAGCTTTTCCAAAACACAAAATTTGGAAGCCCAATTTGTATCAGTCGATTACATTACAATTTTTCCATCAGAGAAACTAAGCGACCAAAACATTGTTCCAGCATGTTCCACTGCTCCTGTGCACATTGCAAGCTCCCTGAAAACACTGTTTAGCAAAGTGGAGTTGGAGAACTCACATGGCCTGCACTTCACTGAACACCTCTGGGATGAACTGTACCCCAGGTCTCCTCACTGTGTGAAATCAGTGCCTGACCTCTATAATGGGTGAATCCTTCATCAACACTCATTTGAGTAGAGGTGGTTAAGACCAGGGACTAACTCTGAAATGTTCGACAAGCACACACGCTGTATACACTACGTGTATGTAGTGAGCCAACATGATTTTTAAATGAAAACAATATATATTATACTATGTTTTTATGATTCTTATTATTACAATGATATAACAATAGATTATCACATTACAGTCAGACGTCCAAGCAACAAAAACACAGGACAACAGGCAAAATAGGCAACACATCAGTGCTTTCATTTGCTTAGTGGGACAGAAATGCATTGCTCACGTGTCCACCATGGTCATGCTGATGATTTACTGTATGTAAATATTAACTTCTAATTTGCATAACTGTTGAAACGCTGAAGTCTACAATTCAAATGCCCGATTCTGAATCACAATGCGTTTGATTACAAGATTATACAGGAAAATGTAAATAAATAGTAACTGCAAATTAAACACAAATAGCCTGAATGTAAGATTTGCTTGTCCTGGGCACTAGGCCAGCGGGTTTTTATCACCTGTGAGACAAGAGTAGGACTAAAACATGTATATATAATATAATAAATAATAATGCTAGAAACTAAAATGTATAATAATTTTAGAATCTGTGTGATGTTCACTTAGATTTATATATGTGTATATATATATATATATTATAATAATATTTTTATATATATATATATTTTTTTTTTATTATAATAACAATTTTATATATAATATATAATATAAATTATTATAATTTTTTATAATTTATTGTATTTATTAT
This sequence comes from Silurus lanzhouensis, assembly GCA_039877035.1. NCBI lineage: Eukaryota > Metazoa > Chordata > Actinopteri > Siluriformes > Siluridae > Silurus > Silurus lanzhouensis. The sequence goes on from JBCEWE010000329.1 coordinate 3,309,215, forward strand.
ATTAGCATTATAAATTCTGCTTGATATGTTAGTGGAGCTTTTGTAAGGTTATTCTGATGAAGCCACGCAGTCCAACTGGTGTATGGTGGATGGTGTAACACCCAGGTTTTTATTATTATTTATTATTTTTTCCTAACCGGTCTGGCACGCTCATTAATAACAAACTAGCTAGCGCAACCACTGTAGATGCATGTAATCTTACAGTTTATCTTTGTGTGGAAAAACATTGTACACAGGCACACCCCAGGTATAATACTTATGCAAGACTTAGTCGTCTTGCTGGTTTGACTGTCAACCGTCTGTTTTCAGATTTTTAAATGCCATGCCGTCGTGTCATCTGTTAAAGGGTTTGTTCTTTACACTGTAGTATTGAATGCTGTGTATAACCTCTTTATTGTCTGTGGTCATTCCAGGATACAAGTATAGAGGAATGTTTTGGTCAAATCGTCAGTCCTTTGCATTCATAATATATAAATTCATGCAGTTTATAGTCATTTCATTTTTGTTTAATAAAAGGAAAATCCTAGTGTCAAAAATTTGTCCTCACATATATATTTATATATTTTACATAGTTTATACTCCTGGGAGAAAGATAAACCCCACTCAGTCGATAATCAATGATATTGTGAGCATGTGACATGTGGCCACACCCGATCTAATAAACCGTTCTCGATTGGCCAAAAGGTGTTGATTCCTGATACATTCTGATTTCTCAAGCCACAAGGAATGTACACTTTAGTGGTGTGAAATGATATATGGATGAATGCAATTATGAGGTGGTTTTCTTTGATCGGTGTTATAAATGTCATTTATTTCGGCTTATTGCTAGCAAAAAAACGTAGGGTTCCCTGGTGGTCTAGTGGTTAGGATGCGGCGATCTCACCGCTGCGGCCCGGGTTCGATCCCCGGTCAAGGAACCAACCCCAGCCATTAGGGTTGCACAAGCCTTAGGGCCTGGTCCCAAGCCCGGATAAATGGGGAGGGTTGCGTTAGGAAGGGCATCCAGCGAAAAAACGTGCCAAATCAAACATGCGGATGATCCGCTGTGGCGCCCCCTAACGGGAGAAGCCGAAAGAAAGTATACTCTTTATTTATCTGACTTCTTTTTCTGTTTTATTTTTCTCCCCATTCTATTCCCTCATGCCGGACAGTCGTAAAAAGCATTTCACTGCATGTCGTACTCTGTATGTATGTGTATGTGACGAATAAAAATTTGATTTGATTTGATTTGGAATACTGTATGCTACTCAAACTGATTCAACTCCGCGAGTTTGCCACAAGGGGGCACTAGAGCATTGCTTAAAAACGCATGCATCCAGGCTTCTGTTTTACGTTGATAAAGTCGATTTATTTAATGTTGATTTTTCATTAATGATTTGGAAAAGTTCACACTTGTCAAGCTTTTAATAAACTAATAACATCTATTAAACATTTCCGAATGGCCATTTCATTGAAATGTTCCTCATTTACGCAGTGTTTTCTATTTTCATAATGTTTTCAGTTTACTATACAGTTTATATAGGGGCCAAATTGTGATGGTAATATATGTGTAGAAACGTTTAAAAATGTCCTTGTTGTCTATTTCTTTTGTAGGTTTTCCATATTCAGTATAATTTCTTTTTACTGAGGAAGGGCATCCGGCGTAAAAAACTGTGCCAAATCTGATATGCCGCCCAGATATGATCCGTGTTAGCGACCCCTACCGGCAGGAAAAGTGGACAATTAAGTGCACTTATTTTGCTACTATTGTGGAGGCGAAGAACATAGTGCGCATGCGTACTTTTGTCCGTGTTGGTGGGAGAGAGGTTGGTTTGGTGATGTTTCGCGCATGCGCAGTGTCCGACTCTGGGTGTTTGAGAGCAGAGCGTGCGCGCGCTCCTGCGTCAGTGAGTGTGCAGTTGACTTACAGCGGGGCTGTGAGGAGAACTGACGCGATCCGCTTCTCCTTCTTCTTCTTCTTCTTCTTTATTTTTGTTTTTATTATTTTGTTCGTAATCAGTCTTTCTTTTAAAACTATTCAACTTTTCCACCCCGCTCCTTACTGCTTTTTTTTGACGGTCGTGTACAGCTTGTGTTGAAGTTTTCTACCCTAGACGGGTTGAAGTTTCCTCTGAGAGGAGTTTCTAAAGGCTGGGCCTTTTCCTTTTTTTTTTTTTTGGAGAACGACTTCGGCGTTTTTCCCCCCTGTTGATTTGATAAATGCTCTTTACCAAGATGGACCTGTTGAACTACCAGTACCTGGACAAAATGAACAACAACATTGGCATTTTGTGCTATGACGGTAATTAGTTTTTATACTTTTTTTAATAGTAGTATTAATATTTGTTGTTGTGTCCACTTGTATCGTTAAACCTCTTGTACAACTTTGTCAGCACAAGCAGAGGCAATGTCTAAATTCCATAAACAACATTTTAAAGCCTTCAAATATATGTAAAAGGACAGTTTTATTGTATTATTGTCACACTGGTCTAAATGATAAGACTGGGCTCATTAATGGAGTGTAATTAGAGTAGAGTTTTGGAGAGTGATAGTAAATAGACTGAAATAAGACATGCTAGGAATATACACTGATCCTGATTCTCAGTGAGTAACAGTTATTTCTTACCTCTATAGTAATATATCAGATTTTGTAAAGTAATTCAATACAATGCAACATGTTTATGTGCTCAATATACTGTTTTATTCCTTTCATGATTTCCATTTCCAGTTGTTTTTTTGTGTTGTGTGATTTGTGACCCAAGCTCTTGATAACCTCTGTAGCGTGTTGAAGCATGCACCTTAAGACCGAGAAACTTTCATTAATATAGTTTGTTTTAGACTGTAATATATTGTTTTGTTTTTGTCAGAGTTGAGATTAAATTTTTTCATTCAAATGACCAGTCTGAATCAATCTGAAACAGAATAACACTGGTCATATATTGATTGCAGCGTGTCATATAGTAGTGATACTTTTTTTTCCCAGATCAGACAAGGTTTTAGGTTTGGCTGTCGGATGTTGAGCGATACACAGACTGAGTCGTTGGGGTTTTATGGTTTTGATGTGAAGCTCCGCATTTGTTTTGCCTACTACGTGGTATTATGTACTGTAATGTAACGGCTTTTTTTCTTGTTTACAGTAAAATAGTCGTACAAGAGTAAAAGAGTCACACACAGGGCGTCTAATGGCGCAGATGTTGATCAGATTCCTTGCCACATCCTTCCTGTTTTGAAACGGCAACATTCCCAGATGTCCATAAAATCTACAACACACACTGCCCTTTAACAGAACTGAGACACGTGTATGTGTGTTTACTTATCTCATAGATTTCCGAGCTACAAGGACTTTGCCATGAGATCTTTAGAGAACATTTCTAATTAGCAGAGAGCAAGTTTTTGTCATGCTGTTTTGTGAACAGGTCCATGAAATAAAACACGGTTTAAACATCCTAGTAAAATTCAACTGGCACTTTATTATCTCTTTAAAGTGTTGTAGTTCATGCGCATCAGAGTGAAAGCATCCTTTCTGAAAGAGGCCTGGAAATACAGCAAAAATAATAATTTAGGATTTCGATTTATTGTTCAGTGGATTTCCAGGTTGATAAAATGTTGGACTTGCTTGATTAAATGCACTTTTATTTTTTATTAAGAATTAATATTTATATGTAGAATTTGCTGGGTGGAAGGGAAGGTCCATGAACCCCCCCCCCCCCCTCGTACCACACAGTACCAGACTCCTTCTGTCAGCCATCATTTGTCAAGACCAGAAACGTGACCCAGAAGCTTCTGCAGCTCCCAGACTGTAGACTAGAAATTCTGAAATTAAACAGAGTTCTTCTGGGGACACTGGGCAGATCACATGACTCTGGGATAATTAAAAAACAGGATCAGAACACTCCTAATGATGCAGTAGACACTTATGTTTATGAATATTTAATGGGATCTGCTGATTAGAATTTTTTCGAATAGTTCCAAGGACAAAACTTTATTAAACCGTGTTACCTGGTGAATAGGTAATGAATAATATGGATTTGCTTTCTCCAAGAAGGACATATGCCTTCAGATATGGACTAAAATATCATTTTGGATGATTGCATTCCATATGCTGTCTTCTGGGTAGGACAGATTTTGTACTTTGCTAACCAACCAAAATAAACTGATATTTTGTTACTGTGTGCAGCAGTGGATTAAGAGTCAAAATGCTTGTACCTTTACACTGATTGGGTGAAAAAGGTCTTTTGCCACATCACCAGAAATTTTTATTTAGTTTATAGCAAGTTATTGCTTAGACATATATGATCTCTGCGCAGTATGACGATATATTATTCCTGTCATATTATCAGTAAAATGTATGATCTGAAAGTAGCTCTTGTTGGTTCTTCATAGCAAAATCTTAGAAAAATTATATTTGTGATCATGAAAATATCATCAGGTATTGTTGGATAATAGCATGAATTTTTTCTACACTGCATATTAAATGCATATTATATAAATGATAAAAAAACTGCTGCTTCTATCCTCCTGTTGACTCATCCTTGTTTTGAGGTATTTGTCCGGGGATAACTTGGTATGTTGATGGGAATGTAGCTGAAGCCTGCGGCTAGATCATTGATGTGGTCGAGATGGTGTTCAGTGGGTTTATCTCTATTATTGCTTGTTTCTGTGTTCAGTATCTGAGTGGTAAAGTTGTTGAATCATGTGACTTAGTGACAGGGGATGCAAATACACAATTGGGGCCTTTTCACTTGCTGCAGCACGACAGACTTTCCAGCTATTTTTTGCTGCGCTCCAAGAATCGCTAGAGCACATGGCTACATACTGAAGCTTCCAGTGCACCCAGAGCACTGCATCATCCCTTAAAATAGGCCAGCATGCGTGCTGGGTATTTGTGCACTGAGAACTGGAAGTGCATGTCGATATGTCAGGTGGCTTGTTTCGCTTTAATGTTCATCCCGTGAATTAGCACTGCTTAATCCTTTTCTCGCCAGTAGCATTTTTGATTTGCTGTCCATCACATGGAGTAATCTAAGCCAGCGAAAGACTAGATATCTAGTGCTGGTCTTGATATTGTATATCTTTATTTCAGTATGGCACGTGATAACTCTTGGCCCTGCAGATATCCGTATCGGCAATCTGCCAGGAATAGTCTAGAAACCGTATATAGAATTTATATTCAGTATGTAATGGCTATATGAGTTGATTGTGTAGCAAGTTTGGTAATGTAGATTAGATGGCAGTAGCTCAAGCGTTCAGTAGTGCAGGAGCAGATTGTTTAATGATGAGTCATTAAATAATATTTATAAAGTTTAATCCCGCCAGGCCTGTCAGCGTCTTGACATCTTGGTCACGTTGTTAGTTTTTAATATAAATGAGCTTAAGTTTATGCATATATTTCTATTATAGACTAAAGCGTAGCTGGATACAAGGTAAAAACTAATTTCTACGCCTGTCTAAAGCACAAGGGAATAGGCACATGTGCAGTGGTAATAAAATTCTATTATTCTATTTTTGCAGAAGCACAATAGTAATCATTGGGATGGATGGATTTGCATGTTTGGAAAAAAACCTGTTTTGCTGGGATTCAAACTTGAAACCTGAGCTTGGATAAAGTCGGTTTTAGGGCTATGGGCTGACCTCCTCAGCCTGTTGAGAACTTCACCATCATCAGGAAAAGCAGCAGGAAACTAATAAATAACCTAACCTTATTACAATTTTAGATTTTTAGAAAATATTGTGTATATGTAAATTAAGACCTTTTAATAAACAGGAACGATGGATCTGTATCACATTTAGTAAACCAGGACACTAACTGCAGGTAATCTGTATTTTTAATTTTTTTATTAATTTTAATTAGTTTTTTTTTTAAATGCTGTTTCTGTGCATTTTTCTTTTCACCGTAATACTATTTGTAATTACTTCATATAACTGTAATTAAACGTACAGTTTGCTTTGATAAAAGACAAGATATGGAAAAAATAGTTGACCTACTTCCCAGATAATTAATGTGATGATGAGAAAACTCAGCCCAATAATTTATTAAATCGACCTGTTATTTATTTTAAACACATTGATTACAACATTTGGGCTTTGGGCAAAGTTAGCACAAGATATTCTTTTTAATTTGCCCTGAAAGGGGCAGGAAATATTGGTAAATAAGTGTGATTTAAGCAGGTATTTTCTCCTGCCGGTGTTTTTGACATTCCCACATAGAAACGAGTACATTTTGAAATATTTCTCACATTAAAAACTTGAGGTACACCATGAGGTCAGCAGATTAACAGAGCGTAATAAGTTCATGTATTTTAGAGGAGGTCATACTTTTTGAAACATGCTCTCATATCTGGTCAGTTTAGAGTATTTCCATCACATGGCTGAATTTAATTAATTAGTTTTTTAAGATATATAATTATGTCGGCTGATTATTGCAACCCTAGTATATATTGGCCATTGTGTATTTAATTAAAATTGACATTTGGATTCTCATTTAAAAAGTGTTAGTTTCAACGTTAATGCTTCATTAAAGGTCGATATGATGAACAGAAGTCTACTGACTTGGAAAATGAAGCACACCTAGTTCCCTTTTTTTCCTAATGATTTAATAGCTGCAACACTGCGAGGCTTCTAGATCCTTTATACAGACACAGTATTCTAGGCTTGTATGCCAGCAAGCAGAGCTTAAGTTCACCAAAGCCCAGTTGGCGCAGGCTGAAATGCTGACTGTCACTTTTTCTGGTGAACAAAGGCCGATGAAGCTAACAGGTGAAACACACGGTCCACCCCTGCCAGGACTTCCATTTTTCCACTCACTCCAGGCATTCATTTCAGACATAAAGAGCTTTGATTGTTGTCTGCCTTATGAATGGGTAGCAGTGGCCTGGCTTTGGGGGCAGATCAGATTTCAGGCAAAGGGGAAATATCATTATCCACAAACATTTATAGAATGATCAAGGAGTTAGGAGCTCTCGCATCCACCCCCTCCTCCTCAAACCCACCCAATTATCTTTTAAAACTCAAGGTGTCTATGTCCCTTTCATTATGACTGCCAAGAGAAGGCTTAACTACTTTTCTACTTTTTAGACTGTGTGTGTAGGTGTGTGGTAGCTGTGATGGTGGGGGTTGGTTGGCTCACTTGTGTAACAAAATCCCATCCTGGCTTGACGTTTGAAGTCCTTAGAAGCGCTCGCCTTTGATCATTTGTGCTCCTAATGAGCGCCTTTCAGCAGATCAGAGGTTGAACGCATCTTCTCCGACACCGATAGGGATCTTTTATGACTCCCAGTGTACGTTTTGCATAATGCTTGGAAGAGTTGAATACAGCACTTGAAAGCCTATTTATTCACAAAACATGGTCGGTGTATAACTTATTAAATATACTAAAGACAAAACCCTTTAAAGACCTGACGCTCTAAATGCTTTTCGATCCGTGTCGGTTTTTCCAAATGTGCGAACCCATCGTGATCGACCTTTTTTTTTTCTCTCCCCATTTATAAAGTCTGAAAGACTGTTCAATGTAAACCTGATTGTTTCAAAGGCACCTTCAGGTACTTGTCCTCTTTTGTGTTCCATCACCCATGAGTCAAATTGTAAACTGTAATTCGGTCTTAATGGATCGCTCTCCAAGATCACAATAGCCGGTGACACCGCCCTGCTCCCCACCTCCTATTGAAAGGCCTCTCTGGAGGCGAATGCAAATAAGCTATCGTGTTTCAAGGGTCTCTGTAAGCCTCATATAAGCTCGCTATCTTTTCTCTATTACCCACTCTCGACTTCTGCCAAAAAACAATGATGTCATTCCTGTTGCCATGGAGCAGGGACAGACGAGCCGAAACATGCCAGTCACTTGTTGTGGGAGCGGCCTCGTAGTGTACCACCACATGATGTTTTTGTAGTAGAAAAATACAGAGAGCGTTTTATGATTATGCATCATTTAACTGATATATATCAGGGTTCAGCAAAGAGAAGAAAAACGAGGAGAAAAAGCAGCCTGCTATCCAAGACTCAGGGTTTCTCAGAATAGGCCTGTTGAACTTGGATTTTGCTCAGTAAATCTTATAAAAAGTTGATTCTGAGTTGAGCTAACCTCATCCCAAGTGGAAAGTCCCAGTTGCTCCACACTGCCAGTGGTAATTTTCCTGCTCTCCTCCCACACACTGTGCTGTAAATATGCAGCTTTGGTTCTCAGCAGCTCTCTTCTGACATGACTAGGAAACAGCATTAATTCAGATCTGTTGCTATTCAGGTCTAAAATTGCAGAAGCTTAAAAAAGTAGCCCTCAATAAGTGTAATGTTCTGCTGGTGTTTTTCCTGGTGGTCCAGATCAGATCAAAGGAACTAAGCCAGTCTTTGATGTGCTGCTCAGGGATCTTTTTTTCTTTTGTAATATATATTATATTATTAGTCTTTCCAGAATAAAATACTTGATTTTGTCCCCTGAATTCTGCTAGCAGGCATTTTTGTTTTAAATTTTAAACTGGTTTTGAAAGTTGGCACAAACATAGATATATTTTGATGAAATTAAATGTTATTGCCAAGTACTTTCTCAAATTCTAACTGCAACTTTTCATAATGATGAGAATCAGAATCAGGTTTATTTGGTTAAGTGTGTTGACACACACAAGGAATGTGGTTCCAGCTGTTAGTGAAGCAATTATCAGTAAAACAATTAAATGTTGTTCACAGTAAATGTTTGGGGCCGAATTTCTGTTCACATTTTCAAAAAACAGGACTGCCTGTAATATTGCATGAGTGTAAACTTAAATGTTAATATTTTGGAGCCTTCACGCAAAGCCCCCGAATGTTTATGATTGAAATCGGGTCTGTTATGTGTTTGCGCAGGTGAGGCAGCGCTGCGTGGCGAGTCCAGAATGCAGCCCATGTCTTCTGCGGTCAGTAACCACAGGACAGCTCCTCCTCCCATCAGCCCCAGCAAGAGGAAACACAGCATTGAACTGATCGATGACAGCATGGACCCCAGCAATGAGCACGTGGCCAAGATGAGTCGCCTGTTTGCGACACACCTGTACGTACAATCTGATCGTTTTATCCACCTATTTTACATTTATGGCGTTTGACACCCTGTCATAATGACTATTTAACAATAACATTTAAGAAGCTTTTAATATTCGATCGGCATTTGACTGTATTTAATTTGATATGGTTTACAGTTACTTAACATTGTCCATGTTATGTTTGGCATTACATGACTAAATCAATGTAGACAAATGATTGAGGTCTTGATAACGGCACAATATTACATATACAGTATCACGTGCCACTCACGTGGCTTGCAGCTATGTTTATTTAAAAAAATCTTTGAAAAATCTGAAAGATTTCGCCAGCCACTCAGGATAAGAGAATCATTAGTTTAATGTTGCTGTGCGTGAAATCAATAAACAGTTTGTGACTTTGAAACCCAGTGGACAGCGATGATTTGGCTTTAGGCGATTGATTAGAGAGAGTAAAACAGCAGCAAAGCTGGTAAAGTCCTTGGCAAAAAAATGCAAGCGAAAGAAAAAAACAAATGCAGCCTGGGAAAGTACTGAGGGATGGCATCATCGCTGATGCTTTTGATTCCTCCCATTCCAGGCACGCAAAGTGGAACACGTGGCCCATTTGTGGTACGTCTCCACTCTGTTGTGGTGGAGCACACACGCATTCCTCGCATTTCTGCTCAGCTTTGGAACAGCAACATCCAGTCATGAGAGAGAAGACTTGACGGTGTAGTGTCGAATAACACACTGCGGCGCTAGGCAAATCTGTGTGCCACAAATTAGGGCACAAGTGTGAGAAAGAGAGAACAACGGAAGCACTCAGCACCTCAAGGGTCTCACAGCTGCTGCATTCTCAGCATGGCAAAGTATTTCTGTCTGCTCTTTCCATAGAGCTGTTTTTAAATCAGCCATGTCTGGCTTACATTTACCTTTATTCATTTCATGACCTAAGTCTTAAAAGAGTTCAGCCGAATAAAGAGCAGTTTAGAGATTTGGAGCATCATAATTTTGCACATTCCTGTAAAGTACTGAAGTTCAGTAACACTACAGCAGTGCTTCAGATAAATAATACTTGTGGTTATAAAATCCATTTAAAACAAATCGTTTTATTAGGTTCGATCTGACTCTGTTCTCATTGTCTCAATGAATGTTTTGCTAAAATGTTCAATAAAGATCAATAGATCTGCTGTATTCTCTTTATTACAGTTTCAGTTCATTAAGCATATTCCATGTAGCTCATTTTCTATAACATCAGTATTTGTGAATTTGGAGCCAGATTTCTTTTTAATACCACTCTAACGTTTGCAACCAAAAAATAAAAAATAAACAACTTTGCAGGATAATATCCTTGTTGTGGTTTTAATGTTCAATCAAGTCCTGATGTTACAGAGGATTTTATCCTGAGCAGGTCAGATTCCATTCCAGCCTTGTAGCTCAGGATTAACAGCCTGAAGAAAAGGTCTCGCTCTTGAAGACCTTTGTGTATGTTTACGTATGCTACTGTTGTTAATCGGGTTCAGTACTGATAACGAAACAATGATACCCTTATGGCTCATGATTTCCTGTTTGTCTAAATAAAAAAAGTACTCGGTTGAACATTGCAAGGTCCTTGCCATTATAGTCAAAATAGTTATCTTTGTTAAAATTGTTTTACCCTCTTATTTACCCATGTCCAGGCATTGACATGCACCTTAAGTGAGTTTGTAATTTTGTAGGTTTGCAGCTTGCGAAACTGCAAATCTCAGCAAAACCATGGTGGCTTATGAATAAATATGATTTGTCGCAGTTTCAAAGGTTTTGAAAGGCACATTGTTCTGTGTGTGTCTCTTTTTCTTGTGGTCTGTTTTGGTGAGCAAGTAAAAATACAAATGTAGCACTCTCAAACATGTTTCAGCATATCTGTTCTGTACAAACTTTCTTTGTTAATTTGGTTTATAAACTTTTTAACTTTTTTTTTCGTAGATAATATAAACACATGGTATTTTCTGGGTGGCAGTCTAAATTTGAGACGTTTAAGCCTTTCTCTCCAGTCCGTATTCTTTCACGGTGTCTTTATTTATGAGTAGTATGTCTCTGACACCTGACACCGTGGGCTTGAGGCAACAAGAAAGCCAGATCAGGTTTCTGTTATTGTGTGCTAGGAAGAAGGACAAGCCCTGCAGCAAGGCAGAGTTATGGATGGTGGGGGTTGGGGGGAAAACGACTCTTATTTTTTTTTCAATAACCTTCGTTTCTTTACACAACACACTCTACAATGTGAAATCATTTCGGGTTTTTATTAGACCAACATTATTTCGCATGTTCTGGCCAGTCAGATATTTAAGTCTCTACCCTTATGATGATCTTTCCTCCAAGTATTTTAATTCAGTAGTAGGCCACAATATTTAACCACAATGAGGTGATGTTTCAGGAGCGCAGTCTTCGTTGATTGTCATTCAGAATTCAAAAGTAAGGGGGATATACAGGACAGATCCCTTGCAGAATTACTGTAAATAAATTCAGACGGGGGCCATTTTCTCATTTTCACTGCTGAGCTGAAAACAAAGGCTCCCTTATCCTGTGGGCCCACTGTGTACTGGAAGCTTGCTCTGGCCTGTCCCTCCGCTGCGGGGAAAAGTCCCTCAATCATAGCTCAGTCCACTTAAAACACAGCCTCCAGCCCGCAAACTATGTGTGTGTGTGTGTGTGTGTGTGTGTGTGTGTGTGTGTGTGTGTGTGTGTGTGTGTCGCATATGATTCAGGATTAGTTTTGTAACAAGCCTCTTATAAAGGGCCTTTAATGGAATTAAATCCACTGAACCTGAAATGTAGTTCTTTAAAATAATAATGATCTAATGTTTTGGAATTTTATTTTTTAAGAGAATAGAAATGTAAGAAGGAATGAAAATTAACTTTGACCTTAAGTCTTATCATTAAAAGTTCTGTGTAGCACTGAAGCGTGCTGTCGTAAAGGTTTTTACTCCGAGCCAGGACTAAACCGTGGAAGCCCTCAGCTGCCTGCTGGGAAATTTCAGAGCGAGTATTTCTCATGGCTCTGGAGCCAGCCAATTGGGGAGTGGAGGAGAGCCAGCACCATAGTGGTTTAGGTTGATGAAATCGTTGTAGGCTGCCGATTTCGGCGTGGTGTATGTGCACTGAGGGAGTGACAAAATGAATAAGTTTTAACTTTAAAGGTAAAAGATCTTCTATAGCAGAAAACCTGGAGTAGTCTGTTTGTGCAGTAGCCTGGCCAAGTACTTTATAAAACGTAACGTTTGATAGTATAATAAAACGCAGAACAAATCCGTATTAGTCACATGTAACTTTCACAGGAAAGACAATTCTGTGACATATTATATATAAATATTTTAACCTAGCAGTGGATCTTGTGGTCACTGTTACTGTACCATGTAAGCATATACAATATGAATTGTATATGAATTGACTACAGAAAGGCTGATTGGAAACTGTGCATGTGATGCCTACATCAGTTGAGGTTTGGTTTCCAAAACGCTGCTTTGTGCAAGGCTGTGTTTGTATCCTGTGGTTCTGCCTTCTTCGCCTTGATTTGTCCCAGATGTTTCCTGTATCTCTAGGGTCAAGATTCTGCTAACATTTTCACTGCACTACTCAAATACTATTGTAAGATTATGTCCCCAGTTCTATTGGCTAACTTCTGCTTTGGAGTCTCCTAGTGTGGACAGCAGCTCTATAAAAACCTAAAATAAGCGACTTGCCTCATCTAGCCCACAGATCTTTTAAGATGAACAGTCATCAGAATCATAAAAACATCTGAATTCGTAAGAGTTATGGATTATCGTCATGTCTCTCAGGGGGCTGATTGGCCGCTCGAGTCCTTGCGTATGGATTTCTACTTAAGGGCTGGTTTTTACCATGACAATAAAGCAAGCGTTAAATGGAAGATTGGAGAGTTTAAATACTGTAGCTGAGATATTACTTGATCATTTTATGCAGCGCGGTTTGCTCCGATTCTAAAATTAATGGACGCCTTTGAGAAACCGGTTTAAAACACCACAGCTTATTCCCACTAATTGTATACTGCATATAACCCGAGACCTTGTAAAGACAGAATAGAAAAAAAACGCAATGGATCTGTGCCATTCTGTGTCTGCACAAAAGCTCCTGGTGCATTTGTTTGCAGATGAAGCCTTATTCCTACGCTTTCCAGATTTGCGACTTTTGACACCCATTGCAACCACCTAATGACTAATTAATGATATAATTTGGTACAGGCTCTAAACAGTTTTCATAATGCCCTTTGCCTTGGTTATTTATTTCTTTTACGAAGGAGTGCTTGCCAATTTCCAGGGCCCCCACTTTGTGGGAGGATGCTGGGTTGTGTTCATGCATTTTGGCAGAGATTAAAGTTGGGCAAGCACCACCCCTTTTATGTGCCTTACTTAATCAAAACAGATGAAAGGGTCATGTGAAGTAAATACGACTCCTTTCTTTTCCGTTTGTGTGTAATAGTGCTACACGTACGATTAGTCATTTGGCAGATGTTCTTATCTGGAGTGATTTACAAAAAAACATACAAACAGGAGGCAGCTAAATGAAGTGCACACAGTTTACATTTGTGTTTTTAGGCTTATTTAGCAAATCCAAAATTTCAATGTTTTTCCATTTTTTGGTAAAGATACCTCAAAAAGGACTTTCAGCATGAATCAGTTCAGTTCCTTGTTCCAATTCAGTCTTGTTCCATTGCTGAGAGACAAGGACACTAAAGCACTGAGATTTAGCTTCGGTTTGTAAAAGCATTTCTAATCCTCTCCACACTGTGTTATTCTCTGACTGTGATCACAGTTCAGTCTTCAGAAAGAAGGACAACTGAATGTACTTTTGTGGGCAATCTGCTCCCTGGAGATTCTCATGAAAGGAACAGCAGTGTGTTGGAAAGGCCTTGTGTGTGTTTACGTTTTTAAAGGGTCATGAAGCCATTGTGCGACAGGCTCTCGAAGCTTTATTCTCCAACAGTAATTGAATTTTCTCTTGCTTTCTTGATCAATTCTGTGAATTATTATTAAAAACAAATTCAAGACGCTACCTTCAAACTTTCACATGCATATTCAGGTCCTGACTAATATTTCTTTAGTTTATTTATTTTATCCTTCAAGTAAGTATTAATAGAAGCTAAAAGGACCAAAGATAGTAGCTCAGTGATTGTATCTTAGTCTATTATTGTGTTTTAAACCCAGGTTTGGTTTTCTCAGACTCCTTAGGAACGTCTGAACTGTTGTGACCTGTATAATTAGTTTTTGGAAGCCTTGGTTTAGAACATTCAGAATAGCTAAAGTAAAACAGGGATAGAGAGGGTTTTTTTTTTTTTGCAATTCCTGAAATAAAAAGCACCTCTCTTTCTTGTGTTGTGGGATGTTTCCGGCCGACACAACAGTGGACTCGCAGGTGCTTTCCTTGCCAGCTTAGTTGCCAAGGAACAGACTATTTCAAGGATCACAGTCCACATGGTTAAAATAATATATGCACTGACCCTAAACTCCCTGAAGAAACCCTTGTAGAATGTGAATGGACCAACGACTGCCTTAGATTTCTTTATACTATAAAGAGATATTTAGGGAGTTGATATATATTTACATATTACACAAACCTACTCTCAATTATTGATAACATTTTAGACGATCCATGTTTCTCCTAAAAAGCAGCACTTCCTGGCTTTACCGCTACCTAAATAAAGCCAAAGTGTCCTCCCCCTGTTTCCGCCTCGTTGTCTAGGCCTGCTCTGTGCTCACTGAAGGGTATTAAGTTCTCTTCCTGTGAAGTGTACACAAGTCACTCGGTCCCTTCTGTGGGCCTCAGCTTGGTTGGCAGCATGAAACGATCCTTTTCTGGAAGGGCTGAAACCCAAAACGTCACATGTGTCAGTTCTTTCAGGAAAAGAAGACAAGAACAGGGCCGGACAGGGGAGTTTGTAATTTTGAACAAACCGCTCTGGTCGAAAATTAGTTAAAAATCTCGCAGAAGCAGCTTTATTAAAAAGGGTGACTAGACGAACAGAGTCAAAGCTGATAAGGGCAGGTTTTTAATTCTGAAAGGAGCAGGGCAGTCATGGAAAGGTAGTTATATTTAGGTGAATGTATGCAAGATATTTCAGTAGGTCTCATACAAACTTAGACTGAACCCACACAACCTGCCAGCTCCTCTCTGAAGGCAGTATTTCTAGTATTAATAATGTGCCAGTATTAATAGCACCGCCCATTTAGAGCCTTCTTTCTCATTTCAGAGGAAAGCCCACAAATGGCGATTACCGCCGGGAGCCTCGTGAAAGAAGCCGCAGCCCCATCGAGCGCCTACACGCTGCCCACCTTTACACACACATGCCGAACCTGGCCATGGAGCAGCCACTTGCACTAACGAAAAACAGCGCTAAGATTCCCAACTCGCCCAGCGCCAGCCCCATCGAGCGTCAGCAGGTAAGTCGCACGGCGGCCATTTTTATTTTATTTTAGCAATTGCAGATATATTGAACTTTGAACTAAAGTCTGAGCAACATTTTTCTTAATAATCATCCCATAATTATCAGTACAAAAGTAAACATTTCTCATTTACAAAATGTACATTAATGATCATTAATGATGGAAAAGAAATGTGATATCAAACTGGTTGTTAACGTTATTGGTGATATTTGACAAAAGCAAAACTTTACCTGACTGCCTACAGTCGTGTGAAATGGAAATGGTTCTGTTTTATATGAAGCACAACAGAGCTCATCTGCTGACATCTGTTATGACCTGACTTCTTTAATCGATGTATTGTGTATGCAGAACCGGCCCTCCGTGATCACATGTGCCCCTGCAAACAACCGCAACTGTAACCTCTCTCACTGCACTGTGTCTCACAACGGCTGCTCACCTTTAAACTACAGGAGACCTTCTAACTGTGAGTGCACTTTAATATATTCCTAAGCCGACGGCAATTCGATCACCTCATACAGACATTCACAGGGTTTTATATTTACATCAAGGTATTTTGCATTAAATAAAGTTGATCAAAATTTTACTTTAGACATTGCAGAAGTCTGCAGTAAAACAACTACATCACAAATCCAGGTGCATCAGAGGTTATTAAAAACAGCTCAAGAAGTGATTGTGCTTGGTATTGTGTTTACAGCCAGCAGAGTTTTAGATTCTATTAGACTAGGAGAATGTGAGCATGGGGTCATGGGAAATAAGATTTAATTTCTCTATTGGGATCCTGCAGTTCGCCTCTGAAAACAGTGTAATTTACTCCAGAAGGGCTTATGTAACCACAAAGCGTTCCTCTCGCTCTCTACTATTTATTTATTTATTTATTTATTTATTTATTTATTCTTTTTTCCCATTTTTGCTATCTTGATCTTGTTTTCAGCAGGGATTTATAAATCATGTTTCTATTCATCTCCTAGTACTTTTCAATTGAGCATAGCACCTATTTGGTTAGAAAAGGCAGAAATTCAGGAAGTATTACAAAGTCTGTAACAACTTTGACATTTTTTTTTTTTATTTATACATTTTTCCAGTCATCTCCTAAACACCACAGCATTTAAACTACACCACCCGTATCAGCTGTGGCTGGTTGTAATATTACTTTTGGTCAGCTATTTAGTGCTAGTATCTAGTTTTAAGGGGTTCGAGACATTGCCCATAACTGTAACGCTGTAAACACAGCTGGCGGTCTTTTTAAAAAAAAATGGAAAAGAAGCTAAAACCTGAATCAGATTTTATTATTATTGCTTTTTTAAGTCAGGTTTAAAACTTGAATGATCTGGATTGAGACATTAATATACATATATTAAACCATGGTCTGATATATCATATATTTCCAGTCGGTGGGCTGGGTGTTTTGGGTGGCTAATATGATTTGATTCCCCCCCAAGGTCATCACCAATGTTTATTTATTTATTTGTTTATTGATTAATATCCTGGCACAGGTCAGCATGTTTGTATAGAGACACAGTGGAAGGGCATGATTTTGCAATCGTTATCCCCTGATAATGAGATAATGGACTCATTTACCACCCAGTAGCATCCAAGACACACCACACCTCTGATAAACTGAACAAGAACCAGCAGAATGTGTTTAATGAGGAGAGGAACATCCTAGAGAGAAGGAAGGAAAATTCAGTACAGATCATTGGTTTATCGATTTTTTAATACTTATAAGAAATGACACACACACACACACACACACATAGGCATTAGAGTCTGTAATGGTGTATGATAACTGCTGCAGACTCACTTAGTCCAAAATCCATATATAATATCCATAATCATGAATATGATCAGAAATAACTGGTCTACATCAGCGTGATTGATCTCTATTCCTTGTCCCGTTTTAGCAAACGCAACATGTGACCCTGTGATCGAGGAGCATTTTCGCCGCAGTCTGGGGAAAAACTACAGAGAGACAGAGTCGGTCACCAACTCGGTGTCTATCACCGGATCGGTGGATGATCACTTCACCAAGGCTCTGGGAGAGACCTGGCTCCAAATCAAAGCTAAAGGAGGCTCCTCTGGAAGCCCCGACTCCTCACCTAACAATCACATGGTCAACATCAATCACTCACCATCCCTAGTTTCCTGAAACGGAGGACCAGCTGCGCATCCCGCTCTCCAAACCGTTTCACTCTCAGAGTGACCGTGCATGATTCAGCTCCGCTTCCCAGCAGCAGCAGCGCTAACATATAGCCGTGTACATAAACTCACGTTTCTTTTTGGTTCGTTTTCTCCCTTTTTTTTATTTTATTTTTTATAAGTATGTTTAGCTTGAAGGCCCACAACAATAGAATTAATATGCAGGGTGGGTTTTGCTTTAGAGCAGAGTCAGCTAGCATCCTAACCCCCTGCCTCAGATACCAAAGAAACCTCTGATGCAAACTCTTTGCCCAGTTTTATTTCTCTGCCCCCGGCGCTTCTGTCCGCTTGTCTTGCACCACACTTTATACTTGGTAATGGATTCTTAGCTGACGGAAGCTTTTTGTAACCAAATGTCTTCTTCGGGTTTATCTGTGAGGTGCGTACAAAAGGCGGGAAATCGGATGCCATTAGGGTTTGTTTTAGGACGACCGAGAGAAATCAACATGAGAATAGGATTTTCTCAAGAAAGAGCTGATGATCCTGAGAAGAGGTTTTGTGTAGTCAAATTCCCACCAGTTCTCCCCTCTCACACTGCCCTGTTTTCGTATGCGGATGCTTCACAGAAAGTCTTTTGCACTATTAAGGCCATAAATTACGTGTCGGAGTCTCGTTTTTCTGGCCAAAATGTTTATCGACTGCTGACACGATGGTGGGGTGGTGTTTTACGTCATTAATAAGAGTTGTGTTTGGGGCGAGGGGGAACCATTGATCTTTGGCGTCTATTCTTTGGTGGATGCTGACAACTGGACTGTGTCGAGTTAAATCATGGGCATTTTATATTCTCTCTTTTTATTTTATTTTTTTTCCCTTCCCCACCCCAAGCACTGTGGTTTTGGTAGAGTAGCTAAGGTTTTGAGGGTGAACTTTTGCTTACAGGTGCATGATTTATGATTATTTTTTAAATAGCTGGTATCTATTATTGTGTAGACATTTCATGTGTAATACTAGTAACCTTTTTTGTTTTTTTTTTCCTCAGATTGTAGTTTATTTTTGTCAGTAACAATCCTAGATAAACTTACTGCTGGTACAGTTGTACTCCATATTATTATTTTTTATTCAATATACATTTTGGTAGAAGCCAGAAAAAGAGGACAGCCTCCGGACAGGCCATCTATATTATTAACAGTGGATGTTTATGATAATTAATCCGTGGTACAGGATGCTTTTTTTTTTTTTTTCGTGACTGAAACATTCACAGCTGTAGACAGGTCCGCTGAGAGTTGACGTTCTGGCGGAAAAAAAATAATCGCGATCTAATTTTTGGTTGCAGCTATTAGTCTGTTTGTTTTTTTCCCTTTTTATTTTTTTTATTTAAACACCCGGCCAGTACCAAGGCAAAAGACATTCCTCCCATAGGGAACCTTAGTACAGGTCTCGCTTTTAGCTCAAATTTTTTAGCCAATCTACTAATTAGTAAAAAGTTGATGCTCAGGCCGAGGCGTCGCTCATCTTAAGCTTGTCCTTACATTCCTTCTGATCCCATCAAAAACCATTAGACATGAACAAATTTCGGAGTGCTTGCTGCCAGACTGGCGTCATTACCGATCTCAAAGCCTCACGTTCAATAAAGAACTCGCCACACCAAAGCGTTTCGCTGTGTACATATGCGAGATAACGGTCACGTGTCTTCGCATAGACAGCGGAGAGGAAAAAAAAACACAGCGTACCGAGGTTAAGATCCACACATTTCACTACACTTTTACTAGGTAGGAAACTCGTTCTCTTCTTGACACACATTTACCTTACACACTGTAGGTAAATCACAAATAAATAAAAAAAAAAGAAAAGGAAAAAAATATATAGGTAACTATAAGACCATCATTACGCTGTGCGTAGTGAATGTACAGAGAAAAAAAATCGTAGGTATTTTTCGAGGATCAATTCATTTGTTAATGATATGTAGCTATTTAATTTGTTTTCCCTGTCCTTTATTGTAATCATGCTTCTTTTTTCTTTGTTCTTTTTTTTTTTTTGGAAGAAAAAAAGTTGATCTTTTTCATTTGTATCTGTTTAAAGGTTTAAAGTGCAGGAACACAGTTATTGAATGAAAACACTGCGTTATAGCCACTCGTGTATTATTTGCTGAAGGCTACTGAGCAGTCTCGATCCAGCGCCCAACACTGAGGCAAGCAAACAAAAATCACTAAACATTACAGAAGCAGGTCCACTGTCAGCGAAACGAATGCTTTCGTCCGCTTTAAACCCAAACGTTTTTGCCGTCCTTCATTTACTTCTTGTGTTTTGCACTGGAGCTGACGAGGCTGACGCAGAGAGCGGTGGCTTTCAGATTTTCAGTCCGAAGGAAGATTTGTACGTTGAGATTCGCGTTACAATCCGTTTTTATAGAATTCCGATAAACGTTTTTTGTACAAATGGTGTTACTGAGCCAGTTGTGTTTTTGAGGCGAGTGGGAAGATTTAGACACAAGTGTGTACAATGCTAAACTGAAGACTGTAAACCTTGTAGCTCCAGTGGCACACTGAAGAAACAAATGTAGGACTCGGCAGGTCTCGGTTAAACTTGGAGGACGATGCATTTCGTTGCGCTTTAAAATGGACTCAACTCAGACTTTACCGTTTGTGTTTAACTGCCATTACAAACAGCAAATGTGTGGAAGACCGTGCGCGTTTCCTCAAGAATACACGCTAGACATGAACATTTTGATCTTTCACTGCAAGTGTATTTCTGAATGGTTTGTAAATCTGTATTATACTCATTTTGTGGCCTTGTTTCTCTTTTGAATAAACCAATTGGCAGGCCATTGTTTTGTACTTAAAGTAGCCTCGATGAACAATAAAGAGCTCTTAAACAACACCATGTGACTTTGAGCCGCCTTTATTTCCAATCGAATGTCATCAAATTGTATCATTATCGCCTGAATGATTACATCAGAACATGTAACAGCTCATTTATTACAATACAATCATTTATATATAACCATTATATTAATTGTTCTTTCCCTCCACTCTCTCCAAAAGTATGTGTGGTGTTTTCATTTATTAACTCATTCATTTCTTTTTCTCCTCTGAAGTCTGGACTCTGTGCTTCACCAGTCACAGGAATAGCAATGAAACCGTGTACATTATCCACCCCAAAGTGTCGTATTTCTATATAACCTTATACAGCAACTGTAACTTTGTTCAAAAATATTATTCATCATGTGGAATGTCCTTCAGACACAAATGTCTCAAATCCCCACCACATGGGAAGTGGGAGCTCGGATTTCAGATGAGCTGATCAGAGGGTGATGAGTTCAAATCCCAGCACCACCAAACTGCCACGGCAACCCTCCACTGCTCAATACTATCGAGATATGTGCTAATAAGAGAAATGTTAGTTGAGTAATGGGAATCTCCCAAATGCTAAATGTAAAATCGGTCTCCTCCCAGTAACGCTGCCACTGAGAAACATGTTTTTTACTGTACACAACGTCATATCAGGAAACTTCCTCACTGTTACCCGAAACGCTTTCCAGAAATCAGTCAAAAATCACACGGATTTCCCTCTGGGAATTTCCTCAAGCTTGATAATCAATTTAATCAACTCAATTCCAGATTTGCAACTATTTTTCTATTTTTTGTACAGCAAATTTACAGTACAATATATTTTTAATGGTTATTATAGAAAATGCTAATATATTAGGAAGTCACACAAACCTGCTTTATCTGTAATTATTTAATTTCACATTATGATCACGTTTAAACCGAATTCAACCAAACATGACTTCTGACTGATTTACACCTGAGCAACATCCTCCATCCCACATTACCTTCTGAGAATGTTGACTCCTATAAGATCAATATTTTTTGCATGTAAACACATTCGTGTAAACGAGAAGTAAATCAGAATCGCTCACATAAACATTATTACTGTGCGTCTCCTTTAATACGCGAGCGCTGGATCCAGATCCGTTCGTCCCGGAGGAATGTCTGTGAATAATATAGTAAGTGATGGTAGAGTTCCAGTAACGAGGGGTCCGGTGCGTCAGGGGGTGTGGATCCGTCTTCAAATACTTTCATCGTCACTCATGTCCCAAATCTGGAACACACGAAAGAAAAAACAGTCGATTGTGTGTAAATGATGTGCGTTGCAGGAGAATACGTTACACATGCTGTTATATGGAATAGTGGATGTAAAGAATAAATCATCACGTGGTAGGAAATAATCACACAGCAGGGGGGACGGGGGGACGAGCAGCCGGATGTGATGAAGAGGTACTGAATTGCATATAAATGTGATTATTTAAACAACTTGCCTTACTTTTTTTTTTAATTCATTTTTAGTTACATTTAAAGTGTAAAAAAGAAAAAAAAAAAAAAGCAGGTCATAAATTCAATTCAAAACAGTCCTTAATAAAAAAATAAATAAAAAAATAAAAACAGCTTGTTAGTAAAAAAAAAAAAAAAACCAAAAACCAATCAAATCCTAAAGATTCTCTCAGGGTGGAAAAGCTCCTATAGACTGTTGTAAACAGTCTATAGTAACAGTCTATGTAAACAGTCTATGTTGTAAACAGTCTATGTAATCCAACATTACAGAAACTCAGCAACATTTCAATTAGGAGACAAAATCTTTTCCTTCACATAAAGATCTATACTGTAATGAGCACAGTAAACAAATTTGATATTAAAGAAATTACTACGACAAACAGTTCCTGATTTACGGAAAAACACCAAGATTCAGAACTAAAAACGTTTCAGGAACTGAAGCTGATCCTTTTCCGGCGAAGAATCACCAGCGCACTGTTCTAACCGATGGCTCGTTTATGAACGATTCGTTTGATTGGAAGAACGAGTCTTTAATGTGATTCAGAAGAACGAGTCGTCTCAAAGAGCGATTCCTTCATCATCTACTGGACGGTTAATGTGCGTGAGCGAAGCATCGCAAAATCTCCGTAGGCTTCGTACAGGAAACAGAATTGAGTAGTTCATCTCTCCAAACATTTTTTTTTTGTCACGTGACTCCCATCGACACTATGCAGTTATACATACAAATTCTAGTCAAACTTTTATTTATAGTTGAATTTATTAACTGTAGTCAAAGTTGATGTATGAAGATGTTTTGGGGATCTGCTTATTGAAAATTTGACATATTTGATTTCTGATTAAAGGAACAAAATCAAGTAAAACTTTCTTTCGGCTTCTCCCGTTAGGGGGCGCCACAGCGGATCATCCGCATGTTTTGATTTGGCACGTTTTTATGCTGGATGGCCTTCCTAACGCAACCCTCCCCATTTATCCGGGATTGGGACCGGCACTAAGAGTGGCTGGGGTTGGTTCCCTGACCGGGGATCGAACCCGGGCCGCAGCGGTGAGAGCGCCGCATCCTAACCACCAGACCACCAGGGAACTAAAGGAACAAAATCAAGTAAACGACCAAAATAAG
Source organism: Silurus lanzhouensis (assembly GCA_039877035.1). Classification (NCBI taxonomy): domain Eukaryota; kingdom Metazoa; phylum Chordata; class Actinopteri; order Siluriformes; family Siluridae; genus Silurus; species Silurus lanzhouensis. The sequence goes on from JBCEWE010000329.1 coordinate 3,332,196, forward strand.
ATTCATTTTGATGAACAAGATTCAAAGAACCGAGTCACTAAAATGATCCGATCTACTCATCACTAACTGTTCTGTTAACGATCGTCAGTGGTCATTTCACAGCTGACACATTATACACTGCATTAGGAAAGAGAAAGAAAGAAAGAATAAGCACTGATAAAGAACTGGATGGAGTTACATTTTAAGTGTTATTGTGTGTGCGCTCCGTGCGCCTGGTTGTGAATCAGGGGTTTGTGTTCGCAGACTGCAGCTGTTGTATGCAGTAGGAGTTTGGGGATGCTGGATGTGTGATTGATGTGTAGCTGCTTTTGTAAAAGGAAATCTTTTTTTGTTTTGTTTTGTTTTCTCCCCTTACAGCACACCTGGCTGTCAAAAGCTGCAGAGTGTCATTGACATGCTAATAAATGCCTAGCAAAAAAAAAAACAACAAACAACAAAAAAACCTGCTACACAAAACACACACAACACACAGGCTCGGTGCAGAGCGAGCACTTTGAAGTTTCAGCCAAAGTGAGGAAAAAAACCTTCACAGATAAGTGTGTAAATGTGAAGGTGAAGAGAGAGAGAGAGAGAGAGAGAGAGAGAGAGAGAGAGAGAGAGAGAGAAAGAAAGACATTCTGTGCTGTGTTTTTTTGTCAGGACGTGATAGAGGCCTGTGACTAAACGTTACACCCTCCCACACACACACACACACTCGCAACTGACCACAGCTTCAAACACAATGTTGCCATGCTGATGCTAGAAAATGCCACACATTCCTACTCCAGAAACGCTCAGCATAGTTTGGATCAGACTGCAGTGGCATCCGGGCAAGCTGACCAACCACACACACACACACACACACACACACACACACACACACACCAGCTGGTTGTAAAGTCTGCCAGACTTTAGCTTCAGTCAAATTTATAAAGCCCTCCACTGTAAGTAGTGCATAATATGAGATTGCTGAATTCTCTATTCTGATTGGTCAGAAGCCGTTTATTTATTTTCCAATAGCTGGGAATCGCACCAGGGACCCCGGAGGAAGATTTCATTGTCGTTATAATAACTTCCAGTCTGTCAATAGATTTGGAGTGTGTGGAGACAGTAGTAAGTTCAGATCCTGTGGAGAAGCAGCAAAGGAGCTCGGCCGATCGACAATGAAACCCAGGTTTGATTCCAGGGCGGAGAACCAACACAGCCACATGTAAGCACACAACTCAGTGCTGGTCCCGAGGAACCAGGAGCATCTGGTATAAAAACCCGGTATCTTCTCAGTGTTTCAGTTCAACCTGAAAGTTCAATTCAGCAGGGTTGAGATCAGGGTTTTGCGTAGGACACTCAAGCTGAGCGAAGAACTGCCTTTATGGACCTCGCTTTGGGCTTCATGCTGGAACACGGTTTGAGCTTCTAAGTTCCAGTTAAGGGACACCATAACGGTGCAGCACACAAAAAACATTCTAAACGATTGTGTGCTTCGAACTTTGTTGCCATTTTGTGGAAGAACCATGTATGAGTATCTGGTGACCATTTCTGATGAATGTTAGCGAGCTCTTTCTAGAGTCGTAATTAGTCTCAAAGCCTACTAGATCACAAGACCATAGGATTCGGATGTGCTTTTTAAACATCCCATTCCACAGCCAGCGCCCATTTGCTGTTTAAATAATCTCTTCTGGAAAGAAGACGTTCCACTAGATTTCCACTAGCCCTTCGTTAGCTCAAGTCGTCTCATCTCCAAGGAAAATACACTGAATAAAACCTTATTATAACTTCACACTCTTTCTATTGTGTTTTTTATACAAGATTTTAGAAATGTAGATATTTAGAAATGTATTTTCCTAATTTAATAACATGAAACATAACAACGGGGTGTCATTTTTAAGGGTTGGAACGGATTAATGCCATTTTAAGTATTTTCAATATAAAACTGAGTTGATGTGCGAGCAAATTGAGATACGAGCTCGTCCATGGAACGAATTAAACTCGTCGCTCAAGGTACCACTGTACACATGCGCTCTGTGTAACAGCGCATTATACTGAGAGAGTAGAAGAGATTCTATACAGCTGAGTGTTCGAGTTCCTGTAATCTGGGACACGGTTTAAAAAGGCGTATGCTGTTTTTAAGTACAGATTAATGACTATCCTTGGTCTCCAAATCATCATCACAAATGACAAGATGCTATAAAGCGGTCAGGTTGGCGTAGTCTTGCTGAGAATGTGACACGCTCTTATGGTAAACGTGCGCACTGTGTGGCCTCTCGGCTTCTCCTCGGCGTTGCGGTTGTGAGATCGCAGCTCTCGCTTCGTTCCTGGAACACTGTAATTACTCCGACTGTGATTACGCGCGCTCTCACGGGGCAGTAATCGGACATGATGAAGAGCAGTATCTAGTCAGATATACTTCAGGTGTAATACTTCCTTATTCTGATTGCTCGCAAGGTGCTGACTGAGTTTCTGGAACAGTCGCTTCGGTAGGAATTTCAACAGAAAAAAACCCACTCGTTTCTATTTTTTCTAAGAAAAATAAGTTAAATGTGACTCAAGTTAGAGCTCGTGGTTAATATGTTAGACTTCTGATCAGAAGGTCATGAGGTTAAAGCCCAACTCCACCAAGCTGCCACTCCTCAGCCCAAGAATACCCCTTAACTGCTTAGTATACATGAGATAATTATAAGCCACTCTTAACAAGAGCGTCTACCAAAAGCCGTAAATGCCATATCTCCTATTTAATATCTGAGGAAGAAAGACCTCAAATATTACAGGAATCACGGTTTATTCTGTACACAGCATTTTACTCAGCTGCCCCCAAATGAGTTTAGCACC
>JBCEWE010000329.1:3337500-3357500 GCA_039877035.1 Silurus lanzhouensis
CCACAGCTGCGTCGCCTGCATACATCATCTCCAGCAGAAGCATGGATATTAATATAAAATAACCCTGGGTTTACTGCGCATTATTGTGCCTGATTTTCCTTGCATTTTGGTTTTCCTGGGGATTTGAAATGAAGGCAAATTATGTGTTTTTTTAAAAAGTGTTCTATCTGACCGTTCCTCACAATATCCAACTTTTCTTAAAAAGTCTTGTAAGTCTTGACCTTCTTCTTCTTCTTTCGGCTGCTCCCATTTGTGGTCACCTCAGCAGATCATCCGTCTCCATACCCCCCCTGTCCTCTACATCTGCCTCTTTCACACCAACTACCTGCATGTCTTCCCTCACCACATTCATGAACCTCCTCCTTGGTCTTCCTCTTTTCCTCCTTCCTGGTGGCTCCATCCTCAGCATTCTCCCATCGATATACCCCAAATCCCTCCTCTGCACATGTCCAAACCATCTCAATCTCGCCTCCCTCACCTTGTCTCCAAAACGTCCTACATGCGCTGTCCCTCTAATAAACTCATTTCTAATCCTGTCCATCCTCGTTACTCCCAACAAAAACCTCAACATCTTCAGCTCTGCTACCTCCAGCTCCACCTCCTGTCTTTTACTCAATTTTATTATCCATACAACATCGCAGGTCTCACCACAGTCCTATAAACTTTCCCTTTCACTCTTGCAGACTCTCTTCTATCACAAATCCCTCCTGCTATCACTCTTCTCCACACACTCCATCCTGCCTGCACTCTTTTAAGTCTTGTAAATTTTGACCAATCAATTTATTCTTATCTGTCAGCCATTGTGGAATGGAAAAACAGCTATTAAATCCACATGAATATATATTTGAGCTTGCGCAGTTTGCTCCAGATGCACTCAAAGGACGTTAAGATGCTGACATGACTCAATGCCTTCTAGGGGGGCTGGGAATGTCCAGTCTGATCGGTTAAAGCAACAGCAGGCCATTTTGCAATACGTGACATGACCGCTGAAATCTGCTAAGTTAAACTCACGCTCTGTGGACCACCATACACACCAAGATAAGGACCTGAAGCATGCATCCAAGCTCTATTAATGTAATTTAGAGAGTAAACAGTCGGCTGGAGTGTTACGTATCATAGAATGGCCTGCCAGGTCACCTCTCTTAAATCCTATTGAACTACTCAGGGATGAACTGGATCACAAGGTCAGAAAGAAATATCCGACTGTAAATAAGCCACCTGTTGTGTAAAGCTGTTAATCATACTGAGAGATGATTTTCCAATGAAAACAAAATGTAACATCTGTATATTTTCACACGTTTGTTTGTCCAAAGTAAATTTTCATACCATTAAGTTACCTAGTTTGTTGCATATAAACAAATACATGCAAATGAATGAATTGAAATTGTAAATGATTTAATATTAAGCTGCAATTTTAAATGATATTGCATTGTATTATAGCAGATTCAGCAGTAGTCAATTACCGAACTGATGCCTCAAAAAATTTTTAAATGCATCTTATCGTGTAAAAGTCACCTTATTAGAAACACATAGACCTTAAAGACATTCAATAATTTCATTCAAGAAATTATGTAATCAGCAGGACAATGCATAAAGAAATTAAATCCTACAAATACAGGACAGGAGACTCAGTCTCCAAATATATATATATACAGTACAGAGCAAAAGTTTGGACACAAAAGTTTGGACTTCTCATTCAAAGAGTTTTCTTTATTTTCATGACTATGAAAATTGTAGAGTCACACTGAAGGCATCAAGGGCTATTTGACCAAGAAGGAGAGTGATGGGGTGCTGCGCCAGATGACCTGGCCTCCACAGTCACCGGACCTGAACCCAATCGAGATGGTTTAGGGGTGAGCTGGCCCGCAGAGTGAAGGCAAAAGGGCCAACAAGTGCCAAGCATCTCTCGGGGAACTCCTTCAAGACTGTTGGAAGACCATTTCAGGTGACTACCTCTTGAAGCTCATCAAGAGAATGCCAAGAGTGTGCAAAGCAGTAATCAAAGCAAAAGGTGGCTACTTTGAAGAACCTAGAATATGACATTTTCAGTTGTTTCACACTTTTTTGTTATGTATATAATTCCACATGTGTTAATTCATAGTTTTGATGCCTTCAGTATGAATCTACAATTTTCATAGTCATGAAAATAAAGAAAACTCTTTGAATAAGAAGGTGTGTCCAAACTTTTGGTCTGTACTGTATATATATATATATATATATATATATATATATATATATATATATATATATATATATATATATATATATATATATATATACACGATGGATAAACCACGTAAAAAAAAAAACTGGGATCTTAGTGGGATCTTTATATACTTCATTTTTCAATTTCAAGTACAATTAATTGTATGCATTCCACATCTATAATCATCTGAAGCTGTAACTAGAATATCATTATGATTATTACCACAATTGATCAGGTAACATCTCAATAAAAAATCAAGTTGAATGTTTTCTATATATGAATCTCTACCACCTCTACTGCTATACCAATGACAAACGGCTCTTAGTTTTTGATGAGACACACCGGCTTAATGAAGTTGACAAATGTGCAAAGACTCTGAATGTTGAGTAACTTCCTCCTACTTAATTCTGACAAGACTAAAATACTAGAAGCAAGTTTTCTAAATCTAGATCATTCTGAATGTCCTTTTAGTTACCTTGTGTGCTGTAGCAACAAACCTTGGTGTGATTATTCCAGTCTTTCATTTGAAACTTGTGTAGATAATGTTACTATAATCAACTTTTTTATGTTGTAATTAACATATTACTATGATATGCAAAAACTAGTTCATGCTTTTGTTACCTCTATGCTTGTTCCATAAAATAGATCCAGTTAGTCCAGAAGGCAGCAGCCAGAGCTCTTACAAGAAGTAGAATATTTGACCACATCACCCCTATCCCATTCATGGTGCACTAGCTCTCAGTAAACATTTAGTTTAGATTATAAAATAATTACCTATAAAGCGCATTCTGGACTTGAGCCACAGCTGGGTGCAGGCTCTTTGTTAGTACCTAGAATATTTAAGGTTGCAGCATGAGGCAGAGTTTTTGCTTTTACAAAATGCCACAGTTTTGGAACAGCCCTTAGTAAAGCCTTTTGATAATAGGATGTTTAGATGCTGTCAGCCCTAACTATCACATGTTCAGTCACGTTTGTTAATGAATCTTTATGTCACTGAGTGCCTGCAAATTTGTCTTGTACTATCCTTATGTCCTCTCATTATGGTTTTCCTTGTAACCATCACCTCTGGCTTGCTGATTCAGGATAAGTCCAAATCAATATAGGATTGTTGTAGCAACGTCTGTTTAAATAAAACTGAATTCAACTGAAATGACAGGCATTAATATCTACGCTGGCATCGGCATATTGCTGAGTTGCATATATAGTTTTTAGCTTTGTGTTGATAATTGTTGACACAAGCAAAAGTGACAATTTTTAAGTGTTTATTTCATATCCAAAATCGTTTCTTCTCCAAATTATGGATTGATACATTCCTAAACTGTCCTGCATTGCACCTTATTATAACGAGTTTATTTTTGATTGCCTCTACGATGTTCACTCAATAAACCAGTAATAAAACAGTGTAATTCACTTTTAAAAGTGTTTTTTTTTTAAAGAATAAAGGGTTGTATAATGGAGGACATGCGGTTGTCAGGGATTCCCCTGCCACGCCCCCCTCAGTAGCTGTCCGAGATTCCCCTGCCATGCCCCCTTTGGCCGCCGTCAGAGATGCACCCTGCCACGCCCCCCTCGGTAGCGTTCATGGTGCCTCATTATCCCGTGCCTGCCTAATCACCGACAGCCGTGACTCGTTATGGTTCTGACTATATAAACACACGTTCTCGAGTCACAGGCTGTCGGTCCTTGTATTGTCATGCTGGTGATACCCGTGGCTGCCCGACCGCCAGCATTCCCCGCTGGTTCCGTTCCCTATGGATTACTCTTAGCCGCTGCCGTTTACTTTCATTTCGGACTCAAGGTTTCATTTCGGATACTCTTTGTTTGTTTTCTCGCCTCGGCAGCAGTGAGTGTTTTGTTTGTTGAACTGTTTTGGTTTGACTTAATAAACAATGATTGACTTGCTTCCGCTTCCGCGTCCTGTCCGTCAGCCTGACAGCGGTACAATGCCAGTGTAAATTGGAACACTGCAATGGAACCCAAAGGAGTCTGTGATGTAAAATTCAGTCATGAACATTCAAAAACTTTAATGATCTCCAGTGGGATCATAAAGTAAAAATCATTAAGACACCAACTTTCATACAAGTTGACGATTAACAAGTTCCTACAATTATCCACTGCAGTCATACACACATTAATAGTTCTGTTCGCTATAAAAGTGATTTATTCAAAAATTGATGGATTATGCTAACAGAATTTAGACTAGTATCCCACATACTGACAATGAACTATAGAACTGCCTCAAACTACCACAAACTACCACACAATAGCAGGGATCTAAAATTAGTTTGGGACTGATTTTTAATCACACTCTTAAAAACACTCCCAAACCCATCATATGACATTTGTCAGAAACCCTCATCCAGGTCGACTTAAAAACAGTGCTTTAAAGCCTCTAATAATAAATAAATTCTGATAATGGGTCATTAGGTCACAAACTAAGAATAAGCAAATAAACTGTTGCGAGAGTAAGTAGTTAGAAAAGCAAGGATTTTATTAAGTATTTCTGGAAGAGCTCGTTCTTCAGGCCTTGTGTGAAGACTGCTAGTGACTCAGCTGTTTAGACATCAGGGGAAAATTCATTCTACAACCCAGATGCCAGATCAGAGAACAGTCTTAATGCATTTCCTCATTGTACCCTTCCTTGAGAGCAGTGGCTGAGAATAGGAGGAAGCATTGTACAATGTGTGGTGAGGTAAGTGCTGTGAGGTAGAGATGCACTCGCCAGTTTTTGGCTTCGTAGGAAAGCATCAGTGTTTTAAATCTAATGTGGGCTGCTAGAGGAAGTCAGTAGAGAGAGCTTAGAAATGGGGTGGTGTGGGAGGAGATTTAATGAGTCCCATTCCTTCCCATAGCTATTACTTTGGTTTGAATCTGTCCACAACCTTCCAAATGGGTCAGATGCTTACGGACATTGATAGCATGCAAACGTTGCCTACACTTTTACCAAAGTCGCCACCTTTAGGTTCATTTCTATAAATCTTTTTTTACAATGGACATTGTTTCAAAGCAGCTTTACGAAACTCAAGAATTAAAGTGAATTATGTGTGTTTATCCCTGATGAGCAGCCATGGTGACTGTGGCAAGGAAAAACTCCCTTAGATGTTATGAGGAAGAAACCTTGAGAGGAACCAGACTCAAAAGGGGAACCCATCCTCATTTGGGTGATATCATGAGTGTAAATATATAACTTAAAGCAATACAAAACACCAGAGAGTGAGAATTAACATGTGCACCGGAGTGTGTGATTGATGTTCTTTCTAGAGTCTTATACAGTCAGTTGACAACTGTGGAACCAGGAGCTAATGAGCAACTCATAAAATAGCTCAACATCTGAGATCATCATAGATCCAACACCGGTTCCTCCATGCTCCAGAGTCTTTAAAAATGAGGTTCAATGTCCAAACTCTACACAAAATGGGATCCAAATGGTGCTGGTACGTCTCTAGATGGTTCGGGACCTTCCAAGGGTCCGCTTTATAATAGCTCAATACAAAGAATACAACATGTTGATGTTACAATATATTATTGATGTCTTATCCTGTGTGTGATTATAGCCACATGTAGACCATCTCTTCTATTGTAACTTACAATTACACACCAGGCAGCTAAACGGCAAATTGGATGCATTTTCAATGGCTTACACAAGCTGAGAGAAACGCACAATTCATGTATTATCCCAAATGCATGCCAACTGGGGAGGCTTAACTTCCATCTGCTTTACATACTTGAAAATTAAAAAAAAACAGTGTGAAAATGAGCCTGTTGCCTTTTATCGCTAAGCTGTAAACATGGAGATCTTTAATGACTTAGAGACCACACAAGCTGCAATTAGGACCGAGTTTGCAAGCAATCATTCTTTTTAAAGAGATCCTGCTTTGATGCCGTACAAGAGCGAAAGCTTTAAAAAAATGTTTGTCACAAAATAATTAAAGCAGCGGGTCATTTAAACTCGAACTGATTAGTTGTTGATCTCAGTTCCACTGAACGTGTCGATAGGCTCCAAAACAAATCACGTTTCCTGCCAAGTTAAACCGGGTCTAATCACCGAACTGATGCCTCAATTATCTTCTTTCCACAAGCAGATTGCCCATTAAATGGGACCGTTTTAGAGATGGAAAATGTTAGAGGTGATGTACACGGAAACATAAATTTTAATTTGGTTTGCTTTGATTTCAAAGCTGATTAGCGGAAACTTTATTAAAATCCCACATCAGAGCGATGCACAAAGTTAAACAATGAGTTCAAGCCATTGTAGAAACCAGTAGCTTAATGAAATAAATCGATTTTAAAAATGATAATGTATCCAAGGACATTTGCTTTCATAGAAAAACCCCAGGACACCAATTAGTCTGGTTGAAGACTGAATCAGTGACATTTGCTTTGTTTTATTACTGCAGACAATGAAACGAACCCAAAGTCTTATATTGAACACTCATGAATAAAAAAAAAGTCATTCATTCATTGATCAGAGAAATGAAAGCAAATCAAACCAGGTGTGTTCAATAATAAGGAGATTGATTTTGTATATGACAATTTTTATGTTAAATATACTTTTTTCTCGTTGTTTGTTAAAATCACATTCTCTCATTGTGTGGATACAGATTGTGTAGCACAAATTAATAAAAGCATTTACTATAAATAACATACTCTCAGAGTCATGCTATAGAAACTTAACCCACCCCCTCAATGCCCGACACACCACTGGCACACCACTACCTGCCATTGAGCAGCTTCACCACAGCAGATGTCTGTGCAGAGCTCGCAACATCATCAAGGACTCATCCCAGTCATCCCAGTTCTTCCATCAAGAAGGAGATACAGGAACCTACACACCACAACCAGCAGGTTCAGGGACAGCTTTTTTTCCTTCTACATTACACTACTCAACTCAACACTACACTATTAGATCACTGTATAATCACTGTGTATAACTTCTGTACAGTTGTACATACAATGTACATATTACATACTGTATTTTTATATACTCCTAATTCTCCACACATATTGTGCTTTACATACATCTGGACTATAATATACCAATATTTCACATTCATATATATATATATATATATATATATATATATATATATATATATATATACACTGACTTGTTTATTCAGCTTGCACATTTTTTAACTGACATAATCTTATTACCTTCTACTTCTGCACATTTCTTTTTCAATGCCCTAGCCTTAGAACCATTTACCTGTCCACACATCTCCGCACTGCTATAGACTTTATATTTATTCACTGTACATATGTTTATGTACAGCTACTTTTTGCACTTCTGGTAGATGCCAAACTGCATTTCGTTGCTGTGTTCCTGTACTATGCAATGACAATAAAGTTGTATCTATCTATCTATCTATCTATCTATCTATCTATCTATCTATCTATCTATCTATCTATCTATCTGTCTGTCTGTCTGTGTCTATCTATCTATCTATCTATCTATCTATCTATCTATCTATCTATCTATCTATCTATCTATCTGTCTATCTGTCTGTCTGTCTGTCTGTCTGTCTGTCTGTCTGTCTGTCTGTCTATCTTACTATCTATCTGTCTGTCTGTCTGCCTATATGTGTCTATCTATCTATCTATCTATCTATCTATCTATCTATCTATCTATCTATCTATCTATCTATCTATCTATCTATCATCTATCTATCATCTGTCTGTCTGTCTGTCTGTCTGTCTGTCTGTCTGTCTGTCTTACTATCTATCTGTCTGTCTGCCTATATGTGTCTGTCTATCTATCTATCTATCTATCTATCTATCTATCTATCTATCTATCTATCTATCTATCTGTCTGTCTGTCTGTCTGTCTGTCTGTCTGTCTGTCTGTCTGTCTGTCTGTCTAATCAAGGTTTGGGATAATCTCAAATAAATTCAACAACTATTCTTTTTTTTTTTTTTAACATTAGGATTACATTAAATCAATTCTGTTGACAAACTAGTTAAAAGTGCTCTTTTCAGCTAGTGTTGGTTCAAACCTTTGAACTACACCAGGAGCTTTTCTGAAAGCCATATTCGCTTATGAACTACAGAAATAAAACATTCAACTTTATTCCTAAATTTCATATTCCCAGAATGAATTAGATCACACGGCTTTGACAATTTTCTCTGTTCTTTATTTGTCCCGAGAGACGACACGCTGAGTTTGGCTAGGAACGCACTATTCTTTCTGAAAGTTACTCTCTGAGGAGCAAGAGGAGGATAAGCATGAAAGGCAAATAGGCTCCCTGAGGCCATGCACATCAATATGTTCTGAATAAAGTTTGCAAGACAAATCTATCAGCACGGAGAGTTAGAGGTGTAGTGAGTCCTCTCAAGGTTTCTTCCTCAGAGGAGAGTTTCCTGAAAATCTGCTTTGGCCATAAAAATGCCTATTGTTAAAAGTGCTATACAAATAATATTCAACTGAATCGTGCGGTTTGATCTGGTTCAGGTTCGCAGTCTATCAAGGGGACACGGGAAGGAAGGATGGGATTTCCCAGATCATTCCAGGGAATCTATCACACACACAAACCCTATTTGTCTTTAAATCATTACATGAAAGTGCATAGATTTCTCCAGAGGCTGTATATATAGATATATGTTTTAGCAAGAAAATCTATAACTACACTTATAACAAGAGTCGAAACTGGAAGGGTTTCCTGAGATAATTTCTTTCTGCATGGGATTACACTCTTTCAACATGTTTGCGGAGCGTAAAATCTTACTGGGAAAACAGAGAACTACAACACCTTTAGCTCACGCTGCACTCCATTGGCGTTCTTCAAACGAACTGGTGTGCCTTCATTAAAGACATTGCTCAAGGCGATGGTGATTATGTGGTTACGGTTTAATGATGGGAAGTAAACTCTTACGCAAGACCTTTAATCTGCTCATCTCATGCTGAATTTAAAAAAGCTTTATGAGTAAATGTAAATCCAAGCAAAACTGCTTCCAATCAGAACTTGCTGACTGTGTTAGAGGACTTACTTTTGGAATGGCAATTCACAGTACAACATCGGAAGTTTTGATGAACCTTAATGCTGCTACAAAAATATTAAGCATCGAATCCATGAACACAATAAATGACATTTTTTTTCCCCACTAAAATGCTGCCTCCAAACAGCTGTCTCTTTGCATGCTGTGAGGTTTTAGAAGATAAGATGGTTTGATCTGCTGGCCAGCGTTGAGAAGGGAAACTGTTGGGTTTTCCCCCTTGGCTCTGTTCTCCAGCACCTCCTCCAGCTGCTTCCCTTCCACATCTCCAAAAACCATTTCACATCTCTGCACTTCCTCAGGAGCATGAGTCACTCTCCGAGCCAACACCAAACCATAAACACTAAGCGCACACACACACACACACACACACACACACACACACACACACACACACACACACACACACACACACACAGCTTCAAACGTAAAAGAGAAATAAAACCCAGAACCATTTGAACAGAACTACCACTACAACTTCATAAGACCTTTCAAATGCTACAACATACATAAACACTTAACATTTTTTATTAGTGCATTATTGCATACATTAAAGTCAGACCTCTTCTGACAACTATAAGAAAGAAGTGAAACTTGAAAACCAAGAGCAATCTGATCATACACACTGCATTAAGTCATTTTTTTCTATCCTCATCCACTCCCCTCATAGGGCAAATTCACATACACACCAACTGTCAAGCAAAGCACTTTAGCAGAGAGGGAAACGGAGTGCGATTCTCCTCTTGGGTGTGGTGGCTGAAGCTCAGCGCGTAGCAGCAACAGCTGTGGTTTTCTCTCGGTAGGGACGGATGCTTCATTCTGCCTGTTCTCCCTCCCTTAGCGATGCACTTCCCGTTTCACATATCAAGAAAAACAGTTCGGAGCAACTTGTGGACCCACCAGCTTCCGGAGTGAACTTCACTTTCCACCACAACAAAACAAGTTTGCTCAAGTCTTAGTGGATAGTTTTATATATATATATATATATATATATATATATAGAACAACACTGAATGGAACAACACTGAGTGTTCTTTCTGTAAAAATCTGCCTGAAGGATTACTCACATACTTAAAGACTTACTCTACAGCATACAAAGTTACTTTATCTGTTTGTTTTATTCTCGCACATTTCCTGAACAGTGATTCTTTTTTTCAGGCTATTAAACACACACATTTCCAGTAGTTCAGAAGCTTACCGAAGGTCATTACTCTGGTTAGTCTACAAGGATAAAAAGATAAAATGCCAGTCGCCATTTTAACCATATTAAACAAATTAAACATATATTAGGCGTATACTGCCGAGAATCGTCTGATCTCTGATACCATACCCTGATGTGTTGTGTTCTGTCTGGTTTTCGCTTACTGGTATCATGTTGTTTATTCTTTACATTCAAAAACAAAACTTTGATTATAGTTTCTAACTCGAAGCTATAATCATAGGCGATCAAAGCCAGAAGCAAAAAAAACCACAGTCAAAGCCAAAAGATCCAGGAATAGTGATGTTTAAGAACAACCGCTCATTTCCTGGGATGAATAAAGTTGCATGATGTCACTTAGGATCATTTTCACTGTTGGTGTACAAAAAAACTATTCCTATTCAATGCATTTAAATGGATAAGAATATAGGCAATGGAAATGATGAGATCAGCGCCATACCAGACAAAACATTTTAAATATTGAATGTTTATTTCATAATGTGCCTGGTAGCCTTTTTAAAAAATATGGCTGATAAACAAACTGTTCAGGAGAACTGTTGATCATTTATGACTGTTGCAGAATATATAAACCATCACCAAAAACCTGAGGAAAAATCAGACTAATACAAATTTTTTGTTACACCTTTCGTTGCCTCCTGCTTCATGGATCAGTAAAAGAAACCTTCCTGAATGCTGGAACAAATAGATCTTACAGTGGATCTTCATTTTGTTTAAGTCTAGTCTAGCTACCTTTGAGGTCCAAACACTAATGTGAACAAGTTCAGCATGTAATCTTCTTTAAGAGTTCTTTACTCAACTATGAACCCTGAATGCTTCTAGTTTAAGATTACCGTAATTTCCGGACTATTAAACGCACCCAAATATAAGCCGCACCCACTGAATTTGACAAAGATTTTTATTTTGAACATAAATAAGCCGCACCTGTCTATAAGTTACACTGAAACTAATGAACTTTACACAGGCTTTAATGAAAGACAGTGTCTGTAACACGGCTTGTATCTAAACAGTAGCCTACCAAGAAAGTCATTGTTCACTGTCTTCCTCCTTCCTTTCATAACAATTTCTCTCGAGAGTTTTTCTTTCGGCATCGTCGTGCGTTTAAAAATCACCATCGGTGAATCTTTTCTCCCGATGGCGTGCAGCTCAGAACACAGGTGAAGTGTGTTTTTTCATGCCCGGTTGTTTACAGCGTGACGAATGATACGCATTTCCTGTAGACAGTCCGAGTGAGCGGCAGGTCAAACGTCAGAGGAACATCATCCATATTTATGATGTGGTGCGGCCCGATTCAGTGGGAGCGCATCTGATTTCATATAAAGAGTTTCATTGGTTCACTTTAAACCGTTCGGCAATTTAATTGGTCTAATGTTATGGGGTTCAGTTTTTTGGCTTGAAGTTTGTGAAACCGGGAAAAACCCGGGAAAAATCCATAAATTAGCCGCTTCGTTGTTTAAGCCGCGGGGTTCAAAGCGTGGGAAAAAAGTAGCGGCTTATAGTCCGGAAAATTTGTGTCTTGCGTTAAATGCTCACATTAGCCAGCATTAGAGAAACTGCAATATACGTCATTCTGGCTGCATAGAAGCAGATGGTTTGCATGGGTTTTAGAGATAAGATGACAAAAAGCGAACAGCAATCAAATATGGGGAGGTGCATTTTGGGACAGAGGATATATCTGCCATCTATACACACTTTTTTTTTATAAATGAATAATTTTTAATTATTTTCGAAACTTAAAAAGAACAAATAGATACACTTTAGGGGAAAAGTATCTGGATTGCTCCTAAGGGATAAACGTGTAGGAATAAGAGTATAGGGACACATTTCTGAAATGCATAATGCTATTCTCTTTATTTCTGCACAGCTGTGTTGTGACCCAAACCTTAACCCTGTCCATTGTCGAAAGTTCTACACAAATAAAACTGAATTGAACTGAAAAGTAAAAAACATAGTATGCACACTTTCTTCTAACAGGGCATGAGACTGAACAAACCAAAAGAATAAATCAATCACATTCAAACTCATTATTAAACTCTTATTTTTTACAAAGAGTGTCCAGCGGCTCTTAAATTACCACTTCTCCTTTAAACTATTTTCTCTCCCAGCAGAGACGGATGGTATTCTTAGTCTGTGTCCTAATGAACCAGCATTAGCATGTATTTATTAAAGGAGACTTCAAAGCACTTTTGACAGTCGCTCTGGATAAGAGCTTCTGTCAAATGCCATAAATGTAAATGTACGACATCTCTTTGATGAAAGATCCCGATCAGGAGAGGGGTAAAGTCAGTACTTTGCAGGCCTGACTGCTAAAGTTAAAGAAAAAATGTCACATTCCAGCTTGATAACTACCCAAAACACCAATTCAAGCTAATACGAGAATTGCTTTAGAGAACGATCAGCCTACGGCCCAGTCATAAAGTGCAGATCTAAATCCTGACTTGACGTGTGCAGTGTTCATCCCTTTTCTGACTCTAAAGCATTTTTACAAGGAATAATGGAATACAATATCTGAATCAAGATTTGCTGAGTGAGTAGTTCTCTTTCCTAAAAAGACTGAGTGCTGTACTACATGCAGTAGATGCTTTTATAAAGTATTAGTGAAGGAGTGTGCAATGACGTTATTGTTTATGTCTAAGTTGCCCCGGCATCCACCCATTTCTTTTTTCACTTTAATTTGTTTCAATTATCACATTAAAGGTAAAAAAAGATTTGACATGAAGGCTTTATTTTTTAAATGGTAAATGTCATTTTAACCAGGGAGGATTTACTTTTTATATTCACTGTTTATGTCGAATTCACAATACAGATGGTCCCTAAGTTACGATGGCTCGACTTGGGGATTTTTCAGTCTTACGATGACGAATTCGATACGACACATTTGTAAAAATATTTCAAGCTTTTTGCGGCAGCCGGTCGCAGCGGTGTATGCTCTGTGGTATAAATTGCTCTGTTTTACTACATTTACTAAAAGCCCCTTGACTTACGACGGCGTCAGTGTAACGCATCTTCATCTGGGCTACCTCTATTTCATCTCGCATTCATCCATATTTCATCACATGATGGGATGACAGTAAAATTCAGATTTTCTAGCACAAGAACTCAAAGCAGCTTCACACAGATTATGTGGTGATAAAAATGATCAAAGATGTTCTTTATAAGTGTAAGTTTGTCCCTAATGAGCGAGCCGGTGGGGACTGTGGCAAGGAAAAAACTCCCTGAGATGGCATAAGGAAGAAACCTGTAGAGGAACCAGACTCAAGATGGAATCCATCCTCATCTGGGTTGCACCGAATGTCCATTTATTACAGACAAAATAAATCCTGTGTGTTTGATGAAAGAGATTTTTTTTTTTTATTCAACTTCTAGTGTAGGGGTGTCATTACATATAGTCAGTGTTTTAACCTTCACATCTACCTTCATCAATATAGCATTTTCAATTTAAAAAGCTGAATGAATTTCTGAGCCTTACAGTGAAGTCACTTATAAGAAAGTACAAGTCTGAACACGTACACACACGTTACAGGTCCTGACACGCAGGCTGTATTGAAACAGTGTCAAGCCTCAGGTTTTTTGCATAAAGTATAAGAAAAGGCTTCCATGTTTGATATTTAAGCTCGAACTGCTGAGTTACCTCTGGGCTGTAGGTGCTAAACAAACACAAGAAAGGAGAAGTCCTTCAAAGCGTGCATGCTAGCACCAACCTGTCCTTTTTTTTTTTTTAATTATACATGTGCCTAGCATCGAGCCAACAGTGTGGTTCGAGCTGAAATCAAAGCTCAGCCACAAGACCTCTTTAAAGGCTTGGGTTTAGGGACAGAAATCTTTTAATGAAGATACCTGGAAGGTTTCCAAAAACAAGAGCAAATCACTTGAAACAAGAGAGCGGCTTATCGCGGATCAAACGCAAGCCCAGCTTCTGAGCAGCTGGGAGCTGGCCTGACCGCAGACGGTGAACTGATCTTACTCTTAAGACCGTCACTTGGCCATGATCATTGAACAGATAGTTTAATGTATGTTCCTCTTGTGGCGAAGAGCAAACCACAGACAAGAAAATCCGCAGTCAGCACCCACAACAAAGTGTCAGCCATGCGTATAGGAATACGCAAGAGCAAAATCTTTTTGCTTATGTACTGCTGGTCTGTTGTTACAGAGCTGCTACTGCTTACTGCTGCTACTTCAACACTTTGTTGTTAAAAGAGATCGCCTGTTATTATCTTTGTATATAGCTTTTATCTTTTTTATATCTTTGTACCTATGCATATACCTAACACCTCAACACAAGCAAAAACAACAGAAGCAAAACACAACTAATTCAGAAAGACAAGTGCAAAAACAAGACGAACCGAAGGGAAAAAAAATCAGTTGCAAATGAGAAAATCTGACAACAAAAATGCGACGGCAAATCCGTGTTTAAATGTAATGTACGTGTCTCTGTACGCGTATGTAAATTTGTTGTGGTGTTTCGTTTGTTGTGGTGTGTAGTTTGCAGTATTGTTTAGTTTGCTGTGGTATGATTATACTTGCTGTGGTGTTTAGTTCCGCTGTAGTGTTTAGTTTTGCTGCAGTGTTTACTTTTGCTATAATGTTTGCTATAATGCTAGTTTGTTTTGGTGTTTTTGGTTTTGCAATCAGTGTGTGAACATAAGTAGCTAATAATCCCCTAGATTCTGTGGCTGAATTCTTAAAAAAAAAAAAGAAATAAACAAAAAATTCAATGGCATCATGGAAACATTCTGATTTCCCTGTCTATTTTTATAATAAATTTTTTATTTTAAAATCAGCAACATAATCTTTGTTTTGTAATATAACTATTTTCTATGTTGATCAGCATGAATGAATATAAATGATTTTAAACAGATTTTGAACATACATTATTATATGAAATGTACTGTTTATTTTGATATTAATTACACATTTTTAATACATATATATATATATATATATATATATATATATATATATATATATATATGTATGTATGTATGTATGTATGTATGTATGTATGTATGTATGTATGTATGTATGTGCATGTGTATATACATACATACATATATATATATATATATATATATATAAAAATCTAATTTCATTTGAATGCAATCTGTAAATGATCACAGTTGAGCTGCAGATTAAAAGATTACACGGCTCCATATACATACAGCTATTGTGACTACAAAATTGTTAAAAATATATATACATAAAGCAGCAGGACGTTTTACTATCTCCTACAAGCCATGCCTTGTTCTCTTTTCTTCCCTGTAAAAACATATCTTTCAGTTTCTTTTATGACTCTCAGCAAAGCTACAAAGTCAAAGCCCTGAAGCTATAAACTGTAACTGCCTACCATACATTTAGAAAAAAAGCCATAAGATGCATGAACAAAGATACAAGAACAGACATGCTTGAGGTCTTTTACTGTAAGAAAAGTTGGTTAATTCCTAGAAATGAAACAAAATAGTCAAATATAATAAGTGTGATTGCAAAGTCGCCTCTAACTTTTTCTCCCTTTGTTAAACTTGTTTGTAGCTCTGAGTTGTCCATTCCTTTAGACTACTCTTTCACAGACTACAGTACATAATCACATGTGTTCGAGATACAAAACAACATTAAAAAGAAGCCTGAGGAGAGTGTGTGAGGATTTAAGACTCAAGAGTTGGGTCAGATGCACAAGTTTGACACCAAGTGTGCTTTGGCTTATAGTGTGAGAAGAAAACTATATACATATCCGCTTAAACATATAGTATTATAGCTACATGCTTTAAATGAAGGTAACTTCAAGTCTAACTCCCAAAGTAAAAAAAAAAAGAAAAATTAGTGAGGTTAGATCATGCAACACCTCTGGAGGATGGAAAATCTGAACATAAGGACGTTCCAATCTCTCTATCCCATGTGTCGGGTGAACAATCGGGGAAAGATAAGAGCGCTTTCCCTGAAGGGCTCCAGAGAGGATCACAGTGCAGCCGAACAGCCATGCAGTCAGCTCTGCCCCAGCTGGGGCCTCAAGAACTGATAAAACACTGGACGTGCACCAGCACAGCTCTCTCCGCAGCCAACTTTTGTTCTCTCACACACACACACACACACACACACACACCCATCATTTCCCTCTTGTGAACTGGTTCACATCTTCGTCACACACATTAAACTCCAGTCCAGGTCTGATCATTATCTCCTTGCTGTGATTCACAATGGTTAATTATGGCCAGGGGCACAAAGCAATGTTTAACGCTTGGCCAGAACGCCTTGCACTAAAATACTTATTTAGTGTGACCTGATATCCACAAAGTCTTACTCTACAAAATGCTTGGAGGCCAAACAAAAATAATAGAGATATTCAAGGCTGATGCTGAGGTGCGGTCAGGAATAGATGGCAGGAAAATAAGCCTGTTGGCTATCAAAGCTTATTATTGGCACCTGGTATATAATGTACTGTTTTTCCCTGCATGATTATTAATACTGCCTGTAATCTTGTGCTGGTAATATTACAGCTCTTAATAAAACCAAAACTTGGAAATAACTTTAATTCCTGATAAAAATAAATAAACGTCACATCTACAACTAACTGTTGCAAATCAGAATATCTTTTATATTGTGTATACAATTACAATCTAACATATTTTGTAATATAAATTACAAAAACTTGAATACAATTAAAATTTTAATAATCATATTGCAGACATACATTAAAAAAAATGGTGCTTAAAAATTTATTTTTGCAACCATTAAATTAAAGTATGACAAAACTTTTTTTTTAATGCAATAGTACAGTTTTGCTCACAGACAGACAGACAGACAGACAGACAGACAGACAGACAGACAGATAGACAGACACACACACACACACACACACACACACACAGACAGACAGACAGACAGACAGACAGACAGACAGACAGACAGACAGACAGACAGACAGACAGACAGATAGATAGATAGATAGATAGATAGATAGATAGATAGATAATTGCAATAAGATTTGATTTTGAACAGCACATTCCACTTTTCCTGTAATAATAACCTCCACTCTTCTGGGAAGATGCTTCACTAAACTGGAGTGTGGTTGTATAGATTTGTGCTCATTCAGCCACAAGGGTGTCAGTAAAGTCAGGTACTGATGTAGGATGAGGAGGCCTGAGGTGCAATCAGTGTTCCAATTCATCCCTGAGGTGTTCAATAGGGTTGAGGTCAAAACTCTACAGCAGGCCAATGATGTCTTCCACTGTAACCCATGTAAACCATATTTTCACTCAGGAATAGTGGAACAGGTTCGTGGAAGGACAGTTTAAATCTACGGTTACCAGTACATACCTATACAATTGTGTGCCTGAACCCTTTGTGGAAATGGTGTGGGGAAGAACCACATATGGCAGGAAACACCAATACTTTTTTTCATATATCTCTTACACTAAAGTGATGAAAAATGCTGTTTTATGACTTCCATTGTATTAACGTATTGGGTAAAGAGCTATGACTTTGCACAGAGAAGTCATCCAAACCACAAATGATGAGATGAGATATGGCCATCACACTGTGCATTACACTATGCGTCTTATGACCCAGTCCTGTCAACACACGATACACTGAACAATGTGCCAAACATACACTGTTTCTTGGAAGAAGTCAGTGTTTTGGAGGATTATGGTTTTGCGCTTCAAATCTTTGAGTGGAACAGTAGAATGTGAACTGGAGAACTGTATCATTTTGCCCCAGAGACACAAAGAAATCCTTATTGTGAGTGTGGAGGAGAGTTAGTATGAGGGGAAGTGAATGTGAATGAGCGCATGTAAACAGAGCCCTTTTGTCAACGGTGTTAGGAGAACTCTTGTGGTTCGTACACCAACAGCCTTTACGACAGATAACAGCATCATTTACCAAACGGGAGGAGGACAGCGGCCCACGCTGACAGGAAGAAAGGAAAGATGACAAAAAGGTTTATTAGAATTTACCGAAAGTGCTTGTAGCGATAATGTCGAACAAATGAGTCTTCTAAGAAACAAGGAACTTCCTGATTCCTAGTCATTTATTTGTCTGTTTCCTCATCTGATAAAGAGGGTCACTACGCAATTTTTCACCCATCCAGGGTGCTTTTTTATGTCGTCCTCAGAGATCCTGTGATGGGCTCTGAATCCATCAAAACCCCTCCATAGTATAGAGCACTTCCTTGATATGATTGCACGGGGCTAATTCGCCACCCACTTTATTTAGAACACATGTACCATCTCTCAATCAGGCAATCATGCAGCCGGTAATCATGTAGCAGCAGCGCACAACATAAACTCATGCAAATACAGGTCAAGACCTTCAATTGAGGCTTATTTCAAACATCAAAATGTAGCACTGGTTTGAGTATTTCAGAAACTGCTGCTCTTTTGGGATTTTTCACACACAGCTGTCTGTTCAGTTTACAAACAATGGTGGTTCCATAGAAAGACATAAAAATGGCCTTGTTGATGGGGCGGGCCAGAGAACAACACCCAAGACACAAGGTATAAGCTTACAGGAAAGAGTATAGTAACTTGAACGACCGCTGTGTACAACTGTGGTGAGCAGAAAAGTATCTCAGAACGGCCGAAATGTCAGACCTACTAAAATGTATTAGTGGCAACCTTGAATAATTAGTTTTTCTGCAGTACATCAAGTGAGATTTAGATAGAAAAGGTAGTCTATAGTCTAAAGGTGGAATTGTACATTAGTGATAAAGATTTGAAATACAGGCTCATTGCTTGTTATTTTTAATCAGACTGTTTATGATGAATTATGCATGTGGTTTGTATGATACCCTCAGCCTCAGAGCTCTAGTACTAAACCATATATCTTTAGCAATAAATGTTCATTTTTCAAAAGTCCCATAAGTACCAAATGTGGAAAGTTAGTCATCCAAATCTGCAGTTCATTCCCATGCCAAGATAAATGTATATAACTGTAAAATAGAAGTCAAATATTAGCTTGTATAAATCACTACACCCCCGCATGTTGACCTTCCCAAACTTATTGCTTAAATGTGTACAGAGCTCTGTGCTTGTTTTGCTAAAATTACAACTTTTTTTTTTTTACAGAAAGTGTTCACGTCACTGGAGGTAAATACAGCGGCTTCGGACCCATTTACAACCGGGCTTTAGCTGTTAGTGGAATGTAGAGTAAACTATCCTGTCACTTCGATTCCATAAGTAAAGGAAGGCATCTTTCAGCCTACTCAATAGGAAGTGCACTTCAGCCCACACATGGTTTTGTCATTTCAGGGTCTGTGTGGTCTGCTTGTTCAGCCCGAGAGCGAGTCAGTGCTGAAATGTGCGTCTGTGAGGAGGGAAGATCAGAGCCAGGACTCCATTACAAGAACAGCACTGTTCCTTTAACAAATGACTGTTAGTAGTAAACGGAGACAACTGAACATTATCTAGTAGACGTTCTTCTCTTCAGCTGAGGGGATTAATGTCAAAATTCGACTGTTAAAGAAATGTTATACTCAGCTCAGTGTTATTTAAGGTTTAATGTAATTCAGTGTGTGTGTGTGTGTGTGTGTGCAGATAGATAGATAGATAGATAGATAGATAGATAGATAGATAGATAGATAGATAGATAGATAGATAG